>PVHP010001943.1:0-97576 GCA_004024765.1 Zapus hudsonius | reverse complement strand
GAGAGAGAGAGAGAGAGAGAAAACACAAGAATGAGTGAGCATGGGTACACCAAGGTTTTTTGTTGCAAAAGAACTTCAGATGCATACACCACCACTTTGTGCATCTGGCTTTATGGTACTGGGGAATTGAACCTGGGCCATTAGGCTTTGCAAACAAGTGCCTCTAACTGCTGGCCATCTTCCCAGTTCCCTCTCTTCTATCACTCTGTGTTGTTTCCCTGAGACATTGTCTCTTTCAACATGTAATGAACAGCCATTCTTGGCCAGATTGGCTGACCAGTGAGTACCAGCAATTCTCTTGTCCTCCCTACCCATCCACCTGCAGGATTGGGGTTACAGGCATACATGAACGAGCCTGGATTTTTATGGAGGTGCTGGGGTTGGAATTTAGGCCCTCTTTCATGCTTCCGTAGCAAGTACTTTTACCCACGGAACTATCTACCCAGCTCTAGAATGTTTGATTTTAAAAGTTGCTGTTTTAGGAGTTTCGAGGATTGCTCGCTCAGTGGTTAAAGGTACTTGCTTGCAAAGCTTGCTGGCCAGGGTTCAATTCCCCAGGTGCTTAAGGAAAGCCGGATGGTTTATTCATTTGTAGCAGCAAGAAAACCTAACCACACAAATAAATAAATTTTAAAAATTACTGTTTGTGTTGGTGACTTGAGTTGCATAAATCATATTGTTAAATGGATTTTGGCTTGGGATTAGGATGAAATTTCCAATTTCTGAAATGGCTCCAAACATACTTCTGCCATTTTGTATTACATGTTTATGAAAATTAGTGTTGTCAGTATTGACAGTTATAAAGTCACAGTATTGATCAACTCTAAAAAATGTTGAAGAAGCTATACGTCCTGAAGTATCGACTATTCAGCCAAGATTTAAATCTTTATGTAAAAATAAATAGGTACATTAATCTCATTAGTATACAATTTTGCTTTTATCTTTTTTGCTTTTATTTTTAATATGTGGTAAAATTATATGTATACTAAAATTGCTTTAAAATTTCTTTATAATTTATTATCAGTAGCTTGATTTGTATACTGATTTTATATACCTGTAAACTCAGGGTCATATAAAAATTTCTGACCACTGTGTTTACATCTGGATATTAAACTCAGGTCCCCAGCCTGAATTTTTTAAAGTTTATTTTTGACAATTTCATATATATGTTTATGTATATGTAACATGTTTTGACCATATTCACCCTCATTACTGTCTTGTCTCTCCTGCTTCCCAGCTTCCTTTCATGTCTTTCTTTGTTGTGTGTGAGCCACTGAGTTTCATTAGAGTTGCCTGCAAGAGCATGAGTGGGGAACTAGTACTTAGAGTACAGGCAGCGTAGTTCCTCCGGAGGGCTGGGACTTCTACAGCCTCTCCTCTTTTTTAAGGGATGTCAACTGTGCCTTTTGACATTGTGATGTGACATCATCTACAAGTGTGTTGGGTTGCATCCACACCTATCCTGGCATGCATCAGGTTGGATGCGGCTGCTAAGGTGTTAGAGCCTATATAATACATGAGCAAAATTTGAAATACACGTAAGAAATGTTAAACTGGCTCTGTGCAACAAATGACCAACCTAAATCTGTGCTATACATTGGCCACCTATAGCTACTAAGCCCTTCATTGTAACTAGTCTGAATTGAAATGGGTTATAAGTAAAATAAAAATACACACCAGGTTTTGAAGACTTAACTGTAAAAGAAAGAATATAAGTGATATCACAGTTGATTAAAAATCTGTTGAACTGTGAATGCAGAGTGTATTTCATGTTCTCTTGGGGCTTAGTTACTAGTCTACATGGATCATCTGAGTCTGGCCACTCGTAAGTGTAGTCATACACTAATGTATTTGACATTTTGTGCCTCTGGGAAATCGAAAATATGTTAAAGATCTATAATGATATTTTGGGTATATTGTCTTAAATTAATTTTACCTGTTTTTAACCATTGGAAAGTTTAATACGTGTGGTTCACTTTGCATTTTTGTTGGACAATGCTGTATGCTAAAGCAGTGCTTAAATCCTTATTTGTGTGGCTGCATTTAGCAGGATGGGGGTACCAGCCAGGCATGCTGGGAAATTTTTTCTTTGTAAAGGGGAACTTGGTCTTTGTTGTTGAGAATGGTTTCTTTTGGCCCGTCATGGGTCCTGCACATCAGCATTTTGAGGTTGTGAAACTTGTGTGTGGGGAACTTCTCTCTTTTCTCACAAGTGAGCTAATAGGATGAAACTGGCCTAATGGTTTTCTAAATGCAACTCTGTGTTCAGTTCACAGAGAGAATAGGACTCATTATTTCAGAGTATTAAGTCAGCAAGCTTCATACACATTTTATGGACTGTAATTGTTAACTGCTGCTATGTGATTCATTTAGCTAAGAATAATTTACTAATTACATACTGTAGCATTCAGTATTTTTTCCAGATGCTAAGTAGTGAGATGATTAGAGGAGGGCAAAGGATAAATTTGAATAGATTCTTTTTTTTTTTAGATCTTGAATTTTAATAGACTTGAAATGCATCAGCTAAGTTTTCTTTTGAAGTCATCAAGTTTGTGTACATGTGTGTTTGTGTGCACACACATGTGTAAGATTGGATTGGTGAGGATAGTTTTTTTTTAACATTTTGTTTATTCATTTTCAAGCAGAGCGATACAGAGAGAGAGAGAGAGAGAGAGAGAGAGAGAGAGAGAGAGAGAGAGAGAGAGAGAGAGAGAGAGGGAGGAGAGAGAGAGCGAGCGCACCAGGGCCACCACCTTGTGGGTCTGGCTTATGTGGGTCCTGGGGGATTGAACCTGGGGCCTCAGGCACTGGAGCCAAGTGCCTTATCCACTGAGCCATCTCTCCAGCCAGAGGATAGTTTTTAAAATTCCTTTCCCAGTGTTTACTGATTGTCACAGTGCTAGGTAAGGACTTGGGGATTCAGTGGTAAACAAAACAGATTGAAACCTTGGGACTTAGTTACGTACACCATCTGATTTGGACAACTCATTAGTGAAATCACTTTAGTTAAGTCAGTGTAATGTCCTCAGGGTTCATCTGTATGTAGTACATGGCAGAATTTCCTTCCCTTTTAAGGCTGAATCACCATCATCATAATAAATAATTATATATGCATTGTGTTTACATTGCTTATCCATTGATGGGCACATGGGTTACTTTTGCCTTTTGGCACTTTTGAATAAAGCTGTGTGAAGTTATCAGTGAGAGGCCCTGCTTGCAATCGCATTGCATCCTTGCTCACAGTGCTGGGATGAACCTCCAAGCCAGACACAGTTTATGGGAGGAAGAGAGGATTTATTGAAGATAGAGAGAGAGAGAGAGAGAGAGAGAGAGAGAGAGAGAGAGAGAGGAGAGAGGGGAGGGGGAGGGGGAGGGGAGAGGAGAGGAGAGGAAGCCTCAAGCAAACCATAAGCTTGACTAGCTCAGACTTCGAGCTCAGCTTCCCCTGTGGCTGGAATTCCAGATCTGCCCCCTAAACACCTTAGGGTTGGAGCCTCAGATCCTGCCAGGCCAAAGTGACACCTCCTCCTCAAGCTTTAATAAACTCATCCATTCACTTACCCAGAAACAGGAATGGTACTGCCCAATACTATTTGTAATTCTTTATTTTTTATTTTTGGATGAATGTTGTACTGACAAATCTGAATTTTTTTTTTTTTTTTGGTTTTTCGAGGTAGGGTCTCGCTCTAGCCCAGGCTGACCTGCAATTCACTCTGTAGTGGCCTCGAACTCACAGCGATCCTCCTACCTCTGCCTCCCAAGTGCTGGGATTAAAGGTGTGTGCCACCACGCCTGGCTGACAAATCTGAATTTTAACGTGAAATTCTGGGATACTGCTTTATGCATTTAGTATCCATTTAATGTCTTGTTGTATTTTACTTTATTAAAAAAATTGGTGAGAGAGAGAGAGAGAACATGACATGGCACTGATGTGGTGGGGGGGTCAAAGGACAACTTTATGATGTTCCGTCCTTGTCTTTCTATCTCAATTGAAGAAGGGTTTGTCTGGATTTCTGCTGTTACCCCCCACATTCCCTTCAAGCTTTCAGGGAATTCTCTTGTCTCTCTACCTTCTGTCTCACAGTCATGGTGACAGGATTACAGATGCCCACTGCTGGCTTCCAGCTTTTCACATAGGATCTGGGAATTGAACTTGGGTTGGATACTCCTGCTTGAGCAATGAGTACTTTGATCCACTGAGCCATCTCCCTGTCCTATATTGTGTTTTATTAAATAGGCATTATTCTCCAAACACTGGAAAAATGTTTATAGCCAAATACATATATAATAATTATTGTCTTGGTGCTTGGTATTGAATCTAGGTTTCATGTGTACTAGGCAAGTATTCTACTACTTGAGCTAGACCCCATCTCTAACATTTGGTGTTTCTAATTTTTGCGACTTTAACAGCCATGAACATCTTGTGCGTGAAACTTTTCCATTATGGATTAATTTTTTTAGAATAGATGTACAAAAATGGAATTTTACTGAGCATGAGAATATGACCATTTTATGACTGTAAAATTTGTATTGCCACTTTATGGCTATATTTTTAATCAGTTTCTTTGCACACTTAACTTTATTAGAAAGTCATTCAAACAATGTGGTGGTGCATGCCTGGAATCTCACACTAGGAGGCTGAGATAGGAGTATCACAATTTCAGGATAGCCTGGGCTACAGAGATCTTGTCTCCCACAGCATCAACAAAGAGCTCCCTGAGTTCTTTATTATTTGTTGATTTTCATTCCTTTAAGAGGGAGTTGACTTTCTATTTAGGTTTTCCTTTTTGTGTGAGCCTGGTACACGGCTGGCCTTTGGTCTGTAAGGTTTGCGGAAATCTCGAGTGTGCCAGTTGAATCTGCATGCTGAACTGGCTAGTTCTCCTTTTTTGTGGTTTGCCGAACTAAGGCTAGTTTTTGGACTCTCATTGTTTGTACCAAAGGAACATTACATATTTTGGTGTTTTGAAATACTAAAGAATGTGTTACAGGCTGACATCATAGAAACTCAGAGTGAAATGCTTATTACTCCTGGTTACCACATAGGAACAGACAGGAAAGCTGCACCAGGAATGAAAGGGGTGTGGTATGGTTGATGGTGTGACCCTCACTGATCATGTGAAGAGGGGGCCTGTAAACTCCTCTTTGCCTTTACCTTTCAGTATGTGTAGGATTCATAAATGGATGTGTAGGATCCTCATAAATGGATGAGGATGTTGGAAACAAGAATGATAGGATGATGGATAGTTACTAAAATCTCCACCCAGGAACAGTTCCTTGTGTGCTCATAGACTCACCCTTTATTGAAACACTACAGTTAGAAAGGGATCTGCTGTTGCCTGATGCCGCGATGGAAATGGTTTAATCTCTTATATTCTTTTACTTGTTTGCTCGGATATAAACTTTGTTTTTTTAAAAGCATATAAATCTTTTAAAAAGATGGAAGTAATTTTTTGGTTTATGATAGATGATGAACCATCCTTAATCCACATTGTCTTAGACCACTCAAGCTTACTCTGAAAACTTTCCACAAAGGGAATCCTTTTTTTTTTCTTCTCCCACTTAGTTTTATTTTTGAGACAGGCTCAGATACACCAGGCTGGTATTGAACCCCTGATCCTCCCAACTGCTGGGATTACAGGTTTGTACCCAGTATGCTTGGCCTGTTTGTGTTGTGAGACAGGGTTTTACAATGCTTCCTAGGCTGGCCTGGAACTAGAGCATCTTCTGTCTCAGCCCCCTTAGTGCTGGGATTACAGGTGCATATTACTACACCTGGCTGGGGAATCTTTTTTTAATTTGCTGGCATGGTCATGGATAGGTTTACATGTATATGATACCGTTCTCAAACAGCAAAGTGAAACAAAGGGAGAATGTATGTAATTAGAAAACATCACAGCTCAATGCGGTACATGGGAGAAAAAGTACTGATACTAATATGAAGTTTAGTGTTTTGTTGTGTTTTACAACTAGAAGAGCCTTGCAGGGAAATTAAAATTCAGTTGACTTTATGGGACATTAATTTCAGAATAACTCTGAGATGTGAAATCAGTCTTCCGAAGTTTCCTTGCTGCAGCTCTTCATCAGCTGCAGGGTTCATGGCATGCCTGTAGTGAATTCAGGGAAACTTGACTACAGTGAGTAATTTCCCAGCTATGGGAAAATGTAAATATTATGTAGAAACAATAACATTACTTGCGTCCGTTTCAGGTCTGCCTCTGTTTAAACAGCCTTGTGGATTGTGCTTTTTTCTTGCCAGTCTTCCTTTAGAGGGAAGGTACTGCCCTTTGAGATTTCTGTGAAGTTTGGCAATTGCTTTCCTGTGGCTTGTTGGTCAAATGGCAGTTAGCACATCACTGCTGTCCTCTATTTGATCCTTAGCGTTCTCCTGGTGTCTGCTAGGAGAACTTTGTTCTAATTGTCCTTTTTCTGTTTCCTCCATGTGTGTGCATGTAGAGACCAGAGTCGGCATCTTTGATGACCCTCTACTTTACTTACCAAGACACTTCTGTCTCATTTGAATCCAGAACTCACTGATTGAGCTAGTTTGGTTAGTCAGCTTGCCTCAGGATCTGCCTGGTATTTATGTGGGATTATTCACATAATTATTCCTGCCAAATGTTGGGGAGAATTTGGAGGGAAGCTCATGTAGTCAAAGAGGATACACCTTTCAAAAAGGTAAATGTAAGTCGGGCGTGGTGGCGCACGCTTTAATCCCAGCACTCTGGAGGTAGAGGTAGGAGGATCGCCGTGAGTTCAAGGCCACCCTGAGACTACATAGTGAATTCCAGGTCAGCCTGGACTAGAGCGAGACCCTAACTTGAAAAACCAAAAAAAAAAAAAAAAAGGTAAATGTAGCACTAATATTAGCAAATGAACATCACATTCATTCCTACTGGAAGGAGCTCTGTTTCAGTTTTAAAACTAAATTTGAAATTAAATTCAGGGGCTGGGGAAATGGCTCAGTGGTTAAAGGAGCTTGCTTGCCATGCCTGCTTGTGTGGGCTCATTTCCCCAGTCACCCATGTAAAGCAGAACCAGGTATTCCTTTGCAGTGTCAGGAGACCCTGACTCACACAAATTTAAAAAAAAAATTCAAATAAAATTTTAAATTAAAATAAAAATCAAATTAACATTATAGTACATCTATATTAATTGGGATAAGAACTTAAAACTCAGTTAATATTGGTAGTGGGATCTGGGTTTTGTTATGGGAAAAGTGTTCTCTCCTCCCTCCCCCCTTTCTCTCGAACTCCAGGTCTTGTTCATGATGGCAGGCAAAAGCTCTCTCCTGCTGTAGCAGTTACCTTCTCATTGCTGAGATAAAACACCCAACCAGAAGCAGCTCAAGAATGTTTGTCATGGCAGGGAAAGCATGGTAAGAGTAGACAGCCAGTAGACAAAGATGGCATCACATCTCGTCATATCAGCAGGAAGGAAGTAGTTTTAGTATTAGGTTTGGAGCTGGGCTGCATTACCCCAAAGCCCACCCCCCAGTGACACTCCTTCTCCAGCAAGGCTCCACCTCCCAAAGGCCCCACAACTTTCCCAAATTGCCACCAGTTGGGGACCAAGTATTCCAACCACATGAGCCCATGGGGGCATTTCATTCAAACCACCACAGCCACTAAGCTCCGTCTTCAGCGGTATGTGTTCTTCATCTGTGAGTTAGTTGATGCAAGCAGTTATGTAAGACAGTCTGATTTAAATCAGTGCTGGCTGTTTTGTCTTGGGAGAGTCATTGGATGTCTTTAAGGCTCAGTTTCTCTTCTGTAACTAGCAGCCTGTATAGCAGGAGATAGCATTAATAAATATTAGCAGTTATTAAAAAGATCCGACTACATGTGAATAATTTACTTTTTTTAGGTTTTTGAGGTAGGGTCTCACTCTAGCCCAAGCTGATCTGATTTCACTATGTAGTCTCAGGCTACCTGCACCTCCTGAGTGCTGGGATTAAAGGTGTGCACCACCACACCCTGTCTAATTTACCTCTTAATTTGAGGATAGCAGACCAAATAGAGCACCAACCACAGGTGAGAGATTGAAAGTAAACTACAACTAACAGTCAAGTCTGCCAGAGTCTTTAAGCACCGTATCCATCTCTGATGCATTGACTTTCTGGGAAAGCAACTGTTTTCTCCTGACCAACCCTGAGGCCACCTATTCTCAAGACCTTTCCAGAATCTTCTTTCTTTTTTTTTTTTTTGTTTTTTCGAGGTAGGGTCTCACTCTAGCCCAGGCTGATCTGGAATTCACTCTGTAGTCTCAGGGTGGCCTTGAACTCAAGGCAATCCTCCTACCTCTGCCTCCGAGTGCTGGGATTAAAGGCGTGCACCACCACGAGCAGCCAGAATCTTCTTTCTTAAGCAGACCACCCTGGCTTGACAGTGATTGCTCCCAGGAAAGCATAGGTTTAATCACTTATGCCCTACTTTAAAATGTAAAGTTCCCCTCTTCTCTTTGTTCTGCCCCGGGCTGCTCACTTAATGTGTTCACAAACTCTGCTTCTTCCTGGGGGCTTGCTTTTTTCCTCCAGTGGGTCTTGTATTCATTGTTTAGGGACTTAGTCACTGTCTTGTTTCTGGTAGATCAAGTGAGATGAGGTAACTATGCAAACTGCATAACTTCCTGCAAAGGGAGCCCTACTGCGGTCCTAGGAGCTCAGCCAAAGTCCCTCCCACCTTGTCTGTCTCAGCTCTCTTGCGGACCCTCCCACATTGTGAAGCAAGCCTGCGTGTGCCGGAGCTCAAGAAGCAGCAAGTCATGGGATCTGTTTGGCTGTCTTCAGCGTCCACTTCTACTCTGGAGCTATGGAATCTCGTGGGAACCCCTTTCATAGGAGGGTTGGAGGGAGTGACGAACCCTCTGATTTCTGATGCTCCCTCTACACTTGAACTTCTTCCTTTGGTTCTGTGGGGTTCTTTTTTCACATTAAAAAAGAAAATAACTTGTGTGCAGGTGTGTGTGTGTGTGTGTGTGTGTGTGTGTGTGTGTGTGTGTGTGTGTTAAGGACACACCAGGGCTTCTTGGCACTACAAACAAACACCAAATGCATATGCCACTTTTTGCATCTGGAGATATATGGATACTGGGGATTTGAACCCTGGGCCAATAGGCTTTGCAAGCAAGTGCCTTTAACTACTGAGCCATTTATCTCCCCAGCTCTTGTTCTGTGTGGGCTTTTTATTTTTTATTTTTCGAAGTAGGGTCTCACTGTAGCCCAGGCTGACCTGGTATTCACTATATAGTCTTAAGGTGGCCTTGAATTCATAGTGATCCTCCTACCTCTGCCTCCCAAGTGCTAAGATTAAAGGTGTGCGTCACCATACTATTTTTTATGCAGTGTTGAGATTTGAATCCAGGGCACATACTCTGCCAGTTGAGCTACGTCACCAGCCTCACATAACATTCTTTTTTAAAAAAATATTTTATTTATTCATTTTTAAGCAGAGAGATACAGAGAGAGAAAGAGAGAGAGAAAACACCAGGGTCACCACCTTGTGGGTCTGGCTTATGTGGGTCCTGGGGAATTGAACCCAGGGCCTTAGGCACTGGAGGCAAGTGCCTTAACCGCTGAGCCATCTCTCCAGCCCATAACATTCTTAATTAAAGGATATGATTAATAATTATTTTTCTAACTACTTCAGTAAGCATATTAAACAATGTGGTAGGGATTTTTTTTTTTTTAACTAAGGCAGTATTGTTGAGCAGGAAAGCCTGGTGATCTGGAATTGGGAGATTATCTTAATTTTGGATTTACCATTACTATGTCTTAACTTCTTTGAGTCATTGGTTTTAATCTTCAAAACAGATATTTAAGAGGGTATAAATGAGATACATGTGAAAAAGTATTCCTAGATTACAAATGTCCCCCAGTTGCTAGTATGACATTATTGCAGGTGTGTTAGAAACTTATAAAATTGTTATTGCATATATTAGTCTTGTCTCGTAAATTGTTTATAAATTCTTAGCCTACCATAATATTGGTACTTATTGGCAATAGGTAGTTGTTGAAAATAAATTTATTCCTCCATCTGCTTTATGTCTATTTTTATCTGCAAAGAGTTGTGTAACAATTACCTTCTCTTTGCTGGGACAAAATACCTGACCAGAAGTAGCTTATGGGAATAAAGGGTTTATTTCAGTTTATGGTTTCAAGGGGAAGTTTCATCACGCTGGGAAAGCATGGGAGGGCAGGCATCTGGATATCATGTCTCCTCATCAGCAGGATGGAAGCCTGCTCTGAACACCCAGTGGGGCTTGACTAATCAACCTCAAGGCCCAGCCCCCAGTGACACACCTTTTCCAGCAAAGCTATACCTCCCAAGGCTCCAGCAGCTGGGGATTGAGTATGAGGCTTAATCATAAACGCATGAAGGATGAGGACATTTGCAATCCAACCAGGGAGAGGTACTGAATCATTTTGGGCTTAAATTCTTACTCAAAGGCACTGTCTAGTTCTTGGACAAATGATTAATTTACTCTGGAGCTGAATTATTGATTGGAGTGCAAGAAACAGTGATCAGACTGGACAAAGATTTCCCTAAAGAATGTGTTAAGACAATCCCAATGAATTAGATTGGAAACGGCTATATTAGGTCATATCTGCTTGTGTAGGAAGAGGTGAAGTGAGTTGATTAGTCATTGGTGTTTGTGAAATGAGTAGAATATTGTAGAAGTATTTCTTTTGCAAAAGGATTGATTGCCTTGGGAAAGAGATCAAGGGGCTCATGGTGGTATATTTAGTTCATCCATTTATAGTGCCAGCCAAAATGGCTTTCATGGAAAGGGAACACTTGTTCTGAAATTCTGTGTTGTAGAACTTACAAATACAGTACTGAGAACTATTTAAGAAAGCCCAGCAGCGATGCCACGTTCCTTAGAGCCAGGGCTAGAGGAGTGAGTCTATGAGTCCTCTGCTTACTAAGCACGCAGGACAAGAGGGTGACTGACCACTGTGCTTCCCAGATGGGTGGCCTTTGGAAGAGTGAGTCAAGGTTTTCATTGGTTTCTAATGTCTCCTTTATTCCAATTGGTCTGTTCTTAACCCTTGGCAATAAATGTTCTTCGAAAACTTATTTTAGCAAGTTAAATCCTATTATGCAAGGACTGTTTATTATTTAATAGAACATGCCCAAGCCTGAGGCTTCCTTGCCCACGCTGTCTATAGCACTTTACTCAGCCTCTCTATTCTCTAGTTCTTTTACAGGTTTTGTCTTCTAGTTAACAGCTGTGTTTAAGGGCTGCCTTACTAAAGAATGAAAACTCTAGAAAGCTAGAGACCTTTGCCTTGTTGAGGGTGCACCGAGTGAGTCATTTGTGTGATGATTAACTTGATTCATTTTTTTCTCCTCCAGGACTGGGGGTTGAACCTAGGGTTTTGAGCATGCAAGGCATATGCTTTACCACTGAGTAGTGTCCTCAGCGCCCACTTGATTCATTCCTGACACATCATCATTTTCCACAGAAATATTATTTTTTATCTGAGCAAGTTTTTTAGAACTACTTTTTCTAACTTTATGCATACTTAAAGGGAATATTTCAGTAAGACTCTATGGGAAAGATCTTTAAAATTAAACTTTTCAGGGGCAGGAGAGATGGCTCAGCAGTTAAAGGTACTTGCTTGCAAAGCATGACGGCCCAGGTTCAGTTCCCCATTACTCACTTAAAGTCAGATGCACAGAGTGGCACATGCATCTGGAGATCATTTGCAGTGGCTACAGGCCCTGGCATGCTGTTCTCTCTTTCCCTCCCTCTCTCCCTGCTTGCAAATAAAAAATATAAAATTAGACTTTTAAACATTTGAAGAACTATGGATACTTTGGAACAGCATAACTTTAGCTCCCAAAGGAGGATCTAAATCGAATGCTTCTTTTTAAGTATTCCTCAGGAGCCCGAGGCTTGCTGCTTTAGCCAGGATGAGTATGCTTAACCTCATAATTACTCATAGTTTCATTTCCAGCGTGAGAATCATAAAACCCATTTTTCTAGCAATTCCTGTTGTCTTTATTTAACACAATCTGGTACGTATCCCTGGAATTCTGTGGTACCCTTTGGATGGGTGCTGTGACAATGTGGAGAGGTGACTAGTTTAGGTAACTACTATATTTTCAAATTAAAGCTAAGTTGGCCTATGAAAATGCGTTACTTATGTAAATGGTTTATTTGAACATGAATGTTAGCATCTTAGCATCTTGTAGCAAGCAAGCATAGGTACCCAGTTCCCAAATTCTGAATGCCAGTTATTAAACATTGGAAGTATCTCTGGATTACAAGCATTCCATCATTTATACACTCGTTGATTTTAAAAATTTTCATGATCAGAAGGAAAACTATTGTCTGAACTTTAGAAATAATAGATTCCTCCATGAGTATATGTTACCCCCCAAAAAGTCTAGAGTTAAAAAGCTACTCAGAAATACTGAGCCCTTTGTACTGCAGAGCACATGACCATCAGAGGAGTGAGTGCTAGCCAGTGTCCAGTGGTTCAGGATACTCAGTGGTGGAGTGCTTGCCTAGCATGCATGATGCCCCAGGTTCAATCCATAGTGTAAGAAAAAAATCAAAATCTAATCCTCAATGCTAGTTATTAAATTGGATGAAGACAATAAAGGTGAGGACATGTGGAGGAGGAGCTATGATAGCCATACTGAGTTGAAAGGATTTAGTAACCTTGAATGTGGCCTAGTGGGGGTTGAAAGAGGAGTTGGGGTGAATTGTGGGTTTCCGACTTGGGTACCTGTGTAGATGGTGCTGTCTGGAAGGTGGGCCTGGTCTATAGAGTGTGCTTTGGGATCGTGGGTTTGGATGCAATCTCCTGGTGAGCATTTGGAGGGGAACAACAGTCTTAAAGGGTGAGCAGAGAAGAGTGTCCAGGGATGTGGACAAGGAATGGCTAGAGGGAAAGCATCAGAGAGGTTATCCTGGGAGCTGCGGTGGCACAACCTCTCGGAGCGTAGGGGCAGGGGTTTTAGGAGACCTTGGGGAGTGCTTCTGCAGAGAGCTGAAGCTGCGAAGCAGCGCGGGCCATGACCTGGGGTACAAGGAGAGAATGAAGAGGCTATCAGGTAAGGGGAGGTTGCAAGGGAGTGTGGCCATTATTTCTGTGTATCTTAGGTGATCCGATGACTTGAGTAAAGGTGATAAAGTACTGATAAGAGAGAGCATTGCTCTATAGTGAGAAGAACTGGTGGGCGAAGGGGAGAAGCTGAGTCGGCAAAGCATGTCCACCATGAGGAAAGTGGGTGAATAAATAGAAGCACATGGACATTGGTGGAGGACATGTGGGAGGGAACAGAGAAACCCACAGAGGCACCCAAACAGAAGAGGATGTGCTGGGGTGCCTGTGATTGCAGCTAGACTCATGGATGTGGTGAGATGCGAGGCTGGAAGGGGCAGGCCTGTCGGCTCTAGAGGCCATGCTGGCCACCACAGCACTGTGACAGTTTAGAGAAGGGGCGTTTGGGGAGGTGGGCAGCTGCAGTGGGAGAAATGACAGCCAGGAGGGGAGGAGAGGGAGGTGAGGACAGGAGGAGGTGTGGAGGAGGAGGAGGAAGCTTAGCCTCCAGGGTGGAGGGTCATGACCTAGTGGCAGTGGAGAACTTGGGAGGAAGGAGAGAGGTGGCAGACACTTCAGTTTGTGACCATGCTCAGAGCTTCTGTGTCACATCCAGAGACAAAGATTTGGAACTGTGAGATATTTTTCTTTCTCTGGAAGTGGTTAAGGTTTCTTTGAAGGAACCAAGATAAAAATAAATCTTGATGTCACTGTGGACTGGGAGAATAGACCTCACATGCTATTTGAGGATATTTATCACTTTTTAAGAAAAATCTTTCTGACAGAATCTGTCAAATAACTCAAAATTAACATCATCATAATAAATACGGGCTGAGAGATAGGTGGCTCAGTGGTTAAGGCACTTACCTGCAAAGCCGAATGACCTGTGTTTGATTCCCCAGAACCCATGTAAAACCAGATGTACAAAGTGGCACATGAATCTTGAGTTCATTTGCAGTGGCTGGAGACCCTGGCGTGCCCATTCTGTCTCTCTTATCTCTCTCTCTGGTTAAAAATAATTTTTTTTTTTTTGTTTTTCAGGGTAGGGTCTCACTCTTGTCCAGCTGACCTGGAATTCACTATTCTCAGGGTGGCCTTGAACTCATGGTGATCCTCCTACCTTTGCCTCCTGAGTGCTGGGATTAAAGGCGTCTGCCACCATGCCCAGCAAAAACTTTTTTTAAACCTTAGAATAAGTTCAAGACATTTCAATAAAATGTTTTAAGTTTTAAAATTTTTCTGTGTGGTATGTGTGTGTGAATGTGGGTACCCCGCGGTGTGTAGATGGGGATTAGAGAACCACTCTCGATGTGTTGTCCTTGCCTCCTATCTCCTTTGAAGTAGGTTGCCTTGCTCACTGCTGACCTTCATTTGCCAGGCCAGATGTTCTGTGAGCTTCCAGGAAATTTCTCCATCTCTCCATCTCGCTGTAGGTGTTGTGATGGCGCATCGACCGTTTCCTGCTTTTCCGTGGTATAGGATTTGACTCACGTGCTCATGCTTGCCCAGCAATTTCTTTCTCTGTCTCTCTTCGCTCCTCTCTCCTCCCCCCCTCTCTCACCAGGAACTCACTCTGTAGCTTTTGGTTGGCCTCGAACTCACCACCATCCTCCTACCTCAGCCTCCTGAGTTCTGTGATTAAAGGCCTGTGCTACCATGCTTGGCCTTCTTTTTAACGTTTTCAATTGGCATACAAGGTATACACATGTCATGTTCCTTTCTTCCTTCATTGCTCTCCTCCATCCTTGTTCTTGCTGGGCCCCAGCATCTCCACAAACATCCCCTTCTGTTTAATGACCCATATGTTCCACTACTCTCTCCTTTTTTCTCTCCCTCTTCCCCTTAAGATGTCAGAGATCATAAGACAAATGATGTTAATAAGAGACTTCAGAAGAGTAGTATGGACTGGTTGTGTTTTTGTGTGTTTGATGCTCCGAGAGTTTTGAGTGTAGTCTCATACTATTTTATTCCCGTTTTGACACAAATTGGCTTCTCTTTCTTTTTGAGGTGGTCTGATGTATTCTAGGCTGACCTCAGCTCCTTATGATCCCAAGGATGACCTGATTCTCCTGCCTCACCTCCTGCCACACTGAGAGGTTAGGCACTCTCTGGCAGTATGTTTAGTAACAGGGCTAGCTGGGACAGTCAGAGTAGTAGAAGTGGCATTGTGGCCAGAGTGGCTACTGTATTCACAGAGATCAGGGATGTTGTGTGCATGGAGCTTGGGGTGGGGTAGAGGGGAAGCCCCTGGGGTATGGTCATATTAAGCTGAGTGGACTGAAGTTCAGAGGTAGGTAGGGAGGATGTAGTGGGGAATGGTCCAGGGTTTGAAATAGGTGCAGCTTATAGTCTTTTATAGCAAGGGTCCCTATGAAATTCCTGAGGCTACATTGAGAGGACTATGCATGTTGTATGTTTACGAGAACATTTAGAGGAAACCCAGGAACTTTTGTGTTTCCAGCATTCTTATTTCCATACCAGTAATCTTCATTGTCATCTAAAAATAGATTTGTGTCAACAACATGGGTAGAAGTTACAGTGGTTACGAAGAATGTCTCTTGGAACTCCAAAGAAACTGGGGATTTCTATTTCATCTATTTTAACTTAAAGAATATTCTGGGCTGGAGAGATGGCTCAGTAGTTAAAGACATCTGCTTGCAAAGCCTGCTGGCTTGGGTTTGATTCCTCTATGTCAAGCCAGCTGCACAAAGTGGCACCATATATCGAGTGTCTAGAGGCAAGAGTGCCTGGCATGACCATTCTCTCTCTCCTTGAAATAAATAATAAATCAACCAACCATGAATGTTCTGCAGTTATTAGGCTTTGGAAATTTGTTTCAAGGGATGGTAAAAGAAGGTGTTCTAGAGGCTGGTTGCGTATTGCTACATGCTGCTTTTCCTCTCTAATTGGTAAGAAAATATAAAGAACCGGAGTGCATTGCATATATTGAAGGAGGTGGGGAGAGAGGAAAGGAGAATCCTCTTGCTTCAACTTTCTGTTTCAAAGCTGCAAATGCACTCCAAACACTTGTACCACTTTGTGCATCTGGCTTTGAGTATTGGTGAATTGAACCCAGCCAGGCCAGCAGGCTTTGTAAGCAAGTGCCTTTAACCACTGAGTCATCTCCCTAGCCCAGTATTAATTTCTTGAAGGAGGAAAAAAAGTGCTAGGAAAGGTTTTTCTATTAGGAAGCAGTCAGGTATACAGCAGCCATAAAAATGGAGTATGAATACCTTTTGGTTACTTTTGAGCTTGGAAGATAAATATTGTGGATATAGTTGACGTCCCTGGGTATCTCCTCCTGGCTTATTTTCTTTGTTCCCAGCTTGCTTTTTTACCTTGCCATACATGTGTTTATATTTCTACTGTGAACAACTGTGCTGTTCATTACTAGTGTTGTTTCATGTTTTTCTAAACCATGAAAGTGGTTTTCTCTGCCCTCTCATCTGTAGGTTGCTTCTATTCTGCCACAGTTTTGAAATTGGTTCTTGTTCTAGTTCATTCTCTCTCTTTTTCTTATTTTTTTGTTTTTGGTTTTTTGAGGTAGGGTCTCGCTCTAGCCCAGGCTGACCTGGAATTCACTCTGTAGTCTCAGGCTGGCCTCGAACTCACAGTGATCCTCCTACCTCTGCCTCCTGAGTGCTGGGATTAAAGGCGTGTGCTACCACGCCCGGCCTTAATTTTTAAAATATATTTTTATTTATTTATTTGCAAGCAGAGAGATAGAGAAGAAAGACAGAGCCTCCAGTTGCTGCAAACGAACTCCAAATGCATGTGCCACTGTGCATCTGGCTTTACTGGGGAATCAAACCTGGTTCTTTAGGCTTTGCAGACAAGAGTCTTAACCACTGAGCCATCTTTCCAGCCCCTTCCCTCCCTCCCTCTCTTCTATCTCTTCTCTCTCTCTTTCTTTATTCCCCCCACCAGGATAGGGTCTTTAGCCCAGGATGCCCTAGAACTCACTCTGTAGTCCCAAGCTGGCCTTGAATTCATAGTGATCCTCCTTCCTCCTTACCAAGTGCCGGAATCAAAGGCATGGACCACTGCATCTGGCTTCATTCTTTCAAAACAAAACAAAACAAAACAAAAAAAACAGAACAGAACACTTCAATGTATTTATTTGAGTAAGAGAGAGAATATGACACCCCAGGGCCTCTTGTCACTATAAACTAACCAGATGCATATGCCACTTTGTGTGTCTATCTTTAAATGGGTTCTGGGGAATTCCATCAGGCTTTGTAAGCTTAATCACAGCTATCTCCTGAGCTCTAGTTTATTCTTTTGAGCTTAAACATACCATGGCCTACCCATTTTCCTATTGATAAAATTTTATTTCATCCCATTTGTTTGGTTACAAATAATATTGCATATGTGTGAAACTTTATAATCTGAATGAGTGGAATTGCTTAGTCACAGGGAAGAGAGTATATCTTCATGTTCCCAGCCAACTATTTTGGTTAGTATCTTTAGTTTTAGCTTTGAAACAGAAAGTTTGCAGATTAAGAAATACTTTCATGGTTGAGTGTGATGGAGTACATAGTCCTAGCTCTTAGAAACTGAGGCAGGATTACCTGAGTTCAAGATCAGCCTGTTAACATAGTGAAAGCTGGTCTCAAAAGAAAAAGAAAAAAAGACAGAAAAGGTGTACAGCTACTTTCTCATTGCTGGGACAAAACACTTGACCAAAAGCAGCTAATGAAAGGCTTTGTTTTGAAGGGAGGTTTCATCATGCTAGGGAAAGCGTGACAAGAGCAGACAGTTGGGTGTCATCTCTTAATCGGCAGGGAGGACGGAGAAAGAGTGAGTTTCTTAGCACTGGCAAGCAGGGCTGGACTATACAATCCCAAGGCCGCCAGTGAATACACCTCCTCAAACAAGGATCCACTATCAGGTGATGAAGGATGAGGCATTCAGACCACCATGAAGGAGAAATAAAAAGAGGCAGGGGGAACCGAAGAAGTTACTACTTTAACTAGTATGCTGGTATATTTTTTCAAACCAATGTAATTATGAATATCATTTAGAGGGAAAAATTGAATTGAATAGTAATATTTGTATTAATAATTTTGATTTATGTGAAGTTATAGTCAATTTAATGGCTGCATATTTTCTGGGACCAGAGTGAGAAACTATAAAAAAGAAATTCTTTTTTTAAAAAAATATTTTATTTATTTTCAAGCAGAGAGAGAGAGAGAGAGAGAGAGAGAGAGAGAGAGAGAGAGAGAGAGAGCACACGAGCGAGCACACCAGGGCCACCACCTTGTGGGTCTGACTTATGTGGGTCCTGGGGAATTGAACCCGGGGCCTTAGGCACTGGAGACAAGTGCCTTACCCGCTGAGCAATGTCTCCAGCCCTAAAAATGAAATTCTTAAACTCTATTTCTTTGGTATCTCAGTCCCCAATTGAAATTTGGTTTATAGTGAGTTGCCTAGTGTGGGACAGGGAAGGCAGGATAACTTTTTTTTTTTGGTGGCCTTTAATTTTTTTACAATTTATTTAAAAATCTCCTTTAAACTCTTTAAAAGTGCTCAAGTAGCAGGGAAAAGGTACCTGAAATATGAAGAGTGACAGGGTCTTTGGGTAAAAGCAGGTTCTGTTTCCTTATCGTGTTCTGCTTCAGTTGCCTGGGTGCACTTTGGTTTTCAGGATGGCCGGTCACTGGACTGGCTTTAGGCCATGCTCCCTTCACTCCAGAACTCCTCTCTGCAAAGAGGCCATGTAGTTTCTCCAGACATTGCCTACCTGTTGGCAGGAGTGAATGATGAGTGTCACTTTTTGCTGATCTTGACCACAGGTTCTGAGATGGATCATTTAGCAGAGCTAAAGGAATGCTTAATTAGTATGTAGAAAACCCTGAATATATTTGATGTATACAGTTTGAGTTTGGATATACCATACCTGTCTGCAATACCTGTCAACATTATTAAGATAAATGTCCATCCCCTCTGAAAGTTTTCTGTATCACTTGTGCACGCATATGTGTACATCGAGAACATTTAGCATAGCATCCATTCTCTTATCAAATATTAAGTGCACAGTACCCTGCGGTTAACTCTAGGCACTCTGCTGTACAGCAGCGCTCTGGGCTTCTTCATCTCACATAACTAACTTCATACCCTTCAACACCAACTCTCTTTCCCTCTCCACCCAGCCCTTGGCTGTTTTCTGCTTCTGTAAGTTTGACTTATTTATTTTTTGGGACAAGGTTTCATATAGCCTAGGCAGGCCTATATAATATATATCCTCTCTGTATAGTTGAGGATGACCTTGGACTTCTGATCCTCCTGCCTTTACCTCCCATAGAGTTGGCAGGTATGTGCAAGGCTAGTTTGACTACTTTAGATACTGTATGTCACATTTTTCATTTCTGTGACAAAATACTCAACATAAGCAACTTAAGGAATGGTTTATTTTGGTTCACAGTTTGAGGGTACTGTCTGATGGTGGAGAAGGCTTGCATCCATAGTCAGGAAACATGAGTGCTAGTGCTCAGATTGCTTTCTCCCCTTTATTCAGTCTGTGACCCCAGGTGCTATGTTCATTCAGGTACATCTTCCCCCTTCAGTCAAACCTTTTTGAACACACCCTCATAGACATACCTAGAGGTGTGTTTCCATAATAATTCTAAATCTTGTCAAGGTAACAAAATTAACCATCACAGGGGCTGGGGAGATTGCTCAGTGGTAAAGGCACTTGCTTGCAAAGCTTGCTGGCCCAGCTTCAATTCCCCAGTACCCACATAAATCCAGATGCACAAAGTGGTGCATACTTCTGGAGTTCGTTTGCAGTGGCAAAGGTTCTGGTGCACCCATTTTCTCTCAAATAAATAATAATTTTTTGGAGGAAAGTGTAATCACAGACACTGTCTCTCCTATAAGTGGAATCATGCAGCATTTGTCTTCTATGACTAAACTTGGCAGCCATGTTTTGTTTGTAAATGGCAGACTTTCCTTCTTTGTAAAGGCTGGATAATAGTCTTCTGATGTCTATGCCACTTTTTTTTATCATATCTAATGTCCTTAAAGAAGATATTCTTACAGTGTCATGCAGGTAGTGTCAAAATTGAAAGCCAGCGGAGAATCCTGTGGATACAGGGGCATTGAATCCAACTGCTGTTTAGACTCTGAGAAGTATCTGACTCCAAGGGACATTTAAGCAGCTAATCTGTTCTGGAATACAAGCATTTCTCTGTAGCCTTCCTGGTGACTAGTGATCCTAATCACACCTATTTGTAGTAAATTGTCCTTTATATTGTTGTATTAGGCTCTTAGAAACAAGTTAAAATGAGTTGTGATCTATAGCTCATATGGCTGTTTACATTGCTTTATCTCTAGCCTGGTCATTCTCCTTTTTTTTTTTTTCTTTTTTTTTTTCTTTTCCCCCTCAAAATTCAAGGTGATCCTCCTACCTCAACCTCCTAAGTGCTGGGATTTAAGCAATGTACCACTATGCCTGACCACCATTCTACTTGTAAAACTCTATCCTAAAGTAAAAAAAAAAAAAAAAAAAGGTTAAGGATGTATTAAAATAGCTTTTACAAGAATGCTCATGAAAGCATTATTTTTAATAATGGAAACTTTGAAAACAGTTTAAAGGCCCAGTCCCAAGTTTGTCAGGGCTGGGAATATAGCTCTGTGTTACAGTCCGGTCCCCCCCACCCCCAGTTGGGGTCTCACTCTGTTCTAGGCTGCCCCGGAACTTGCTCTGTAGTATCAGGCTGGAATTAAAGGCATGTGCCACACATTTTTTTAGTGAGGCCCTGGGTTTGTTTGATCTTCAACATCATAAACAAATCCTAAAACAAAGCAAAAGTTGCATTGCTGTGGTTTAAAAGTATAGATTTTAGATTCAAACTATGTTAATTTCTAATTGGTTTTGACATTTAGATCTTTGGAGCTGTGGGCAAATTACATGATGCAGTTCATAGCTGTGAGCTGTAAACAACTTTGAGGTGATTTGAAAATTAATGTTACTAATTCATGAAAAATGCTGAGATTTTGTCCATCATCTATACTCTTAAACATTAGCTTTAGCTATTCTTAAAAGTATCTGATGAGGCATAGATATTCACAAATCTGTTTACCTACTTATTTGCATGTATGTGTATATTTGAGTATGTCAGGATCTCTTGATGCTGCAAACACATGCCATTCTGGGTTTACATGGGTTGGCTGGGGAGTTGAACCCAGGTTGCAGGCTTTGTAAGCAAGTGCCTTTAACCATTGAGCCATCTCTCCAGCCCATATTCACAAGTCTTTTTCAAAAATTTTTTTTTCGGTTTTTCGAGGTAGGGTTTCTCTCTAGCCCAGGCTGACCTGGAATTCACTATGTAGTCTCAGGGTGGCCTTGAACTCATGGTGATCCTCCTACCTCTGCTTCCCGAGTGCTGGGATTAAAGGTAGGCGGCGTGTGCCACCATGCCAGCTCAAAATTTTTTATTTGAGAGAGAGAGAGAGAGAGAGAGAGAGAGAGAGAGAGAGAGAGAGAGAGAGAGAGAGAGAGGGAGAGAGAGGGAGGGAGAGGGAGGAGGGAGAGAGAGAGAATGAGAATGAGAATATGGGAATGCCAGGGCCTCTGGCAACTGCAGATGAACTCCAGATGCATGCACCATCTTGTGCATCTGGCTTTACGTGGGCACTGGGGAATCGAACTTAGGTTGTTAGGGCTTGCAGGCAAGCGCCTTAACTGCTGAACCATCTCTCCAGCCCTTTAAAAGAGAGATAGGGAGAGGGAGAGGAAGAGGCAGAAGAGAGGAGAGAGAGAGAGAGAGAGAGAGAGAGAGAGAGAGAGAGAGAGAGAGAGAGAGAGAGAGAGAGAGAGAGAGAGAGAGAGAGAGAGGAAGAGAATGGGCTTATTCACAAGTTTTAAATTTATTTTATTTTTAAATTTTATTTATTTGAGGGGGAGGAAGAGAGAAAGAATGAGTGTCAGGGCCTCTTACCACTGCAAATGAATTCTAGATGCTTGTGCCACTTTGTGCATCTGCTTTTATGTGGGTACTGGAGAATTGAGCCCAGGCCAACCTGGGATGGCAAGCTTTGCAAGCAAGTGCCTTTAACTGCTGAGTCTTCTCCCTAATCCACAAGCTTTTTTGAATAAAAAAGATTTTTAAAAATAGTATGTAAGGGGAGCTGAGGATATGTATAGCTCAATGGGTAAAAGAACTTGCTGTGCAAGTTCAGATCCCCAGAACCCCATGTAAAGCCGGACATGGTAGTATGCATCTGTAATCTTATAGCAATACATGAAGTAGAAACAGGAAAGGCCCAAGAAGCTTGTGGGCACATAGTCTGCCATACTTAATAGTGAACAGTAAGTCTCATACATGATGGAAGTCAAGGACAGATACTGTGAGGATGTCCTATGACCTCCACAGCACAAGATTAAAAGGGGGAGGCTGAAGCAATAGCTCAGGGCATTAGAGCACTTGCTCTGCAAGTATGAAGGCCTGAGTTTGAGCCTCAGAATCTATATCTTCTTGACCATCTTTTTGCTTCAGTGTTTTTTCCCTACCATTGTACTTGTGTGTGTGTGTGTGTGTGTGTGTGTGTGTGTGTGTGTGTGTATGTGTGTGTGTACAAGGGGTGCACATGAATTCTGAGATCCTTGAGTAAAAAGACCCAAAGATTATTTGGCAAGTTAATCCTAAAAAGAACAAATTGATTTTATATTTTATCTCAATTTCTTTTGTTCCCAACTGTTTGAATAAAGATTCACTGTGGCATGGGTACAGCTGGGTTGAAAATACACTGTCATACAAAGACAGCTTCCTAAGGGTGGCTTTAAATTGTATACAGTTTGTTAACCTTATCATGGTATTTTGTTTTTCTTAAATACAGTTTCCTGTTCTTTTGCTTTTGCATTCTTGCATGTCAACATTGCTGAACATAAACATTTTGTTCTGCAGGGCTTGCAAGGCAGATGGAGTGATGTTTACAATTCAAGGAAATAGCCCAAACTGTCGTCAGTTAATATTACCATTAAAAGCCTGGAGCACTTTGATTTAGTGGTTTTGGTAAGATTGGGAGCCCAGAATGTAATAAATATCCTCCCTATGTTCATGCATTTAAAGTGGCAATACAAGTACAGGGAAGGAATGAATATGAAGGGCTGAAGGTGACAGTGAGGGACCAGGAGCACTGTGGTGGTCTGAAGCTGAAAGGTGAGAATTGGATATCCTGTGTTATCTTAGCAAAGTTGATAGTTTTCTTTCCCCTCCACCCCTCTTCAGTACTGGAGATTGACCCCAGGGCTTTATATGTGCTAGGCAAGCACTCTACTATAACCCTTGTTGTGTCCATAAGCATTTGTGTGTGGACATGTGGAGGTCAGAGGACTTAGGTATACTTAGCCTCTGCAATGCTATCCACCTGTTTTTTGAGACAGGATCTATCATTGGCTTGGAGCTCACGGATTAGGATAGGATAGCCTGGCTGGCCAGATAGCTCCAGGGATCTGCCTGTGTACTACCATGCCTGGCTTTGTTTCACATAGGTTCAAGTGCTTTAATTCAGGTCCTCAGGCTTGTAAGTTATTATGTCCCAGCCTTAGGGTCTCACTCTAGCCCAGGCTGACCTACAACACACTCCTGAGTCTCAGGCAGGTCCTGAACTCACAGTGATCCTCCTACCTTTGCCTCCAGAGTGCTGGGATTAAAAGCATACATCACCATACCCAGCTCAACCTTAGTTTTTTTTAAACGTTTGTTCACATATAAATTTTTAAAATTTTTAAAATTTACATATAAATAGGATCTTTAAATTTTGTTTGTTGGTTTTTTTCAAGGTGGGGTCTCACTCTAGCCCAGGCTGACCTTGGAACTCACTCTGTAGTTTCAGGCTGGCCTCAAACTCATAGTGATCCTCCTACCTCTTGTCCATCCTCTACTCCCCTGCTGAGATCAAAGGTGTGCGCCACCATACCTCTTAATTAAGTTTTTTTTTTAAATTGAAGACTGTCCTCAGATATGGATGCCCTGCTTACCTATGACTTAAGTACTTCCAAGAATGCTCTGAGGTTTGTGTGTATAGCTCTTTTTTTTAAAAAAAATATTTTATTTATTCATTTTCAAGCAGAGAGATACAGAGAAAGAGAGAGAGAGGGAGAGCATCAGGGCCACCACCTTGTGGGTCTGGCCTATGTGGGTCCTGGGGATTTGAATCAGGGGCCTTAAGCACTGGAGGCAAGTGCCCCAACCGCTGAGCCATCTCTCCAGCCCTGTATAGCTCTTGAGAAGCAACCTGGATGATTTTCTTACAATTAAGGTGGAAACTGTTGATGGTTTATTTTTAGATGGCTTCTCTGAATTACTTCAACACGTGTTTTTTGTTTGTTTTTGGAGGTGTTTGAGATTGAACCATGGGCCTTTCCTGTGTTAGACAAATACTCCACCACTGATCTACACACTCCCGAGTCTCAGGCTGGCCTCATACTCACAGTGATCCTTCTACCTCTGCCTCTGGAGTCCTGGGATTAAAGGTATGTGCCACCACACCTGGCTTATTTTTTAATAGTTTTTAAGGCTGGGCGTGGTGGCACACGCCTTTAATCCCAGCACTTTCGAGGCAGAGGTAGGAGGATTGCTGTGAGTTCAAGGCCACCCTGAGACTACATAGTGAATTCCAGGTCAGCCTGGACTAGAGCGAGACCCTACCTCGAAAAAACGAAAAAAAAAAAAATAGTTTTTAAGTGTAAGTGTATATTCTATTTCATTTAGTTAAAAATTTATTATTAGCCTTCTATCCTGCCTTCCCATATATTAAGAAACATAGAAAATAGTTTCATTCTAAAGGTTAAGAAAGGGGGCATGTTGTATCTTTCCAGAATTTTCAAATTTATGTAAATATTTAAATTATTTTTTGAGAATAGTATCTCATGTAACCCAGGGTTAGCCTCAAACTCATGAATGACTTTGAACTTCTGATCTTCATGCCTGCAGCTCTAAGTGATGGGGATAGGCCTGCATCACCATACTCGGTGTTCTTGGATTGAACCAGTGCTTCATGCATGCTAGGCAAGTTATATCCCCAGCCTTATAGTTGAGGTGTTTGTGTTTGTTTTTTGAGGCAGGTTTTTTTTCACTTCAGCCCAGGCTGACCTGGAGCTCACTCTTTAGCTCCAGGTTGGCTTCTAACTCTCAGAGATTCTCCTACCTCAGCCTCCTGAGTGCTGGGATCAAAGGTGTACGTCATCACACCCAGCTTGAAATTTTTAAATTGAATTTTAATATTTATAGTTTTTTAAACTGTGTTTTTAAGTACTAACTACCTGAAAATAAAAATACAGTAAATGCATTTCTGTCCCTCCTTCAGTGTTCATAAATATCCATTTCCAGTCACTATCAATCTTCCCAAATAAATGGCTAGAACCAGTTTTTTTTTTTAAATTTTTTAAATAATTTATTTAATTGCAGGGGTGAGGAGGGAGATTAGGGGCACACCAGGGCCTCCTGCCACTGCCAGTGAACTCCAGATGCATGTGCCATTTTGTGCAAGTACAGCTAACCACTGAGCTTCTTCCCAGCCCACGAGCCTGGTTTGTTTGTTTATATTCACAAGCAGGAGGAGAGAGGTGGGGAGAGAATGGGCGCTCCAGAGCCTCCTGCTGCTGCTGTGAACTTCAGATGAATGTACCATTTGTGAGTCTGGTTTTAAGGTGGTACTGGGAAATCAAACCTGGACGTCAGGCTTTATAAGCCAGTGTCTTTAACTGCTGAGCCATCTTCCCTAGCCCTAGAATCAGTTTGATCACCATAAGTTTGCCTCATCTTGAACTTCATGTACATGAAGCCCTACAGCATATTCTGCAGCCGCCTTCTGCTCTGCTGCACGCTAAATTTTCTATTGAATATTTGTCTTAGTGAAGGTTGGGATTGTTGGCATTGCTGTAGCATTCTTCTATGTGTCTTTTCATGGGCATTTGCCCCTATTTCCTTCATATATGTACCCGAGAGGAGAATTGCTGCATTGTTTTTATTCTAGCATGCTGAAGGATCATGAAAGGCTAGCCTGAGCTACATAAGGAGACACACTTTGAAAGAAAAAGAAGCCAAAAAAGCACCCTGTTTCTGATGGGCCCACCCCAGTCCCCACCTTACAGATACCTCAAATTCAGGTATTATGATCAGGGCACTACTTAGCCCTCTCGTGTAGGTGACACATTTCTCCAGTGTGGAGGGGGTATGAGTGGACCCCAGGTGGAGAGCTTGAATGTACTTTTAATTGCTTTATGAGTTCATCCTGCCTTCTGAGCCTGTATCTACTTATTACCACCCCAGCTGTCCTTTGCCAATTTGATAAGCAAATTTATTCATCTCCAGGCCAAAGAGGAGGCAGCCCTGCTATAGCTTCTGGACTGTTCTCAGTGGTGAGCTGATTGATGAGGTCAGAGTCTAGTGTTTCATCTGACTCCTGAGTTAGTCTCAATATGCTAAAGTAAGAATTGCTTTCTAACCTCCACGAGTTACTTTTAAAGGACTTTTAGGAGTCTTGCCAAAGCCTTTTCTTGTAAAGAATAGTTTCATAAAGTGATCAGCTGTTTTAGAACTTTCATACTGATTCTTACACATTTTTGCTTAAAATATAGCACACTGCTCATTGGAAAGTCCCTGCACCGTGCCTTTGTTTTTCGTTTCACTGTGTAACTTATGATTGGCCCATGCGAGGTGGTGTGGCCAGGCCTGCCACCAACACTGATTCTTGCATGTTTTTTGTTCCTGATGCTGGGTGGGCCAGGAACCACTCTAGTGATTATTGTGGCTTGACCTCGTATTCAGATGCTGGGGGATTAGGAATTCACATGAATTTGGGGAGTGGGAGGCACAAGTTAGCCCAGAACAGCATCTTTAAGAAGCAGTCTGTAGCTTACCGACTGAGCACAGCAGGTGCTGACCCTTATGGACCCTTCTTTATGCAGCCTCTTCCCCTGGGACCAGGGAGCAAGTTCACTGGGTGAAGGGACGACACTGCTGAGACACACCAGTGTGGAAGCCCAGAGAGGAGCCATTTATTTCTGCTTGGGCGCCATAATCTTGTCAGTCTAGCTTCTAATTAAAACTCGTCTACTTCAAATAGATTCGCTGAAGAGCTGCCTTCCCTCATCTCCAAGTGAAGTTCCTCCTTTGTTCTTTTTAATGCCTGCTATGAATACTGTCAGAACACCAAAATCCAGTGGATCGAGAACAGGGGAGACCTTCAGCTCAGAACTGGTTTATAGAAGAAGATTAGACTTTTCTCTGAGCCATGCTGGTATAGATTTGTAGAGGTATTAAATTTACATTCTGTTCACAAGGTTTTCATTGTTAACTTATCTCTATGACTGTAAGTAATTTGACCTTTTTAAAAAAAATATTTTATTTATTCATTTTCAAGCAGATAGAGAGGGAGGGAGGGGGGGGAGAGAGAGAGAGAGAGAGAGAGAGAGAGAGAGAGAGAGAGAGAGAATGAGAATGCACCAGGGCCACCACCTTGTGGGTCTGGCCCATGTGGGTCCTGGGGAATTGAACCCAGGGCCTTGGGCACTCAAGGCAAGTGCCTTAACCGCTGAGCCATCTCTCCAGCCCAGTAATTTGACCTTTTTAAAAGCTTGTGATGCCTTTTTTTTAAATTTGAGGTAGGGTCTCGTTCTAGCCCAGACTGACCTTTAGCTAACTTGATAGTCCTCAACTAATAGCAATCCTCCTACCTCTGCCTCTGGAGGGCTGGGATTAAATGCATGTGCCACCATGCCCAGCTCTGATAGTTTCTTTTTTTTTTTTTTATTGCAAGGAGAGAGAGAAGAAATGGGCCTGCTAGGGCCCCCTGCCACTGTAAACAAACTCCAGATTCATGTGGCACTTTGCATCTGATGGCATATATATATATATATATATATATATATATATATATATATTAATTTATTGTCCATCATGAATTATATTATTTAGTGGGCAAACAATGAGTTGTTATCCCCAATTCCCCAATGCCCCCCCTCCCCATCCCAATCAACTAGATATCCTCCTCCGTGGGCTGTCTGGATCAGACCTTGCGGCAGGGGACCATGGATAGCCTAGTACTCAGCCCAGTCCTCCTGGCCCAAGTGTGTTGTTACTGAGGGGTGCCATGCCTCTGGATAGTCTCCCCCACCATGGCTCTCACAGTCTTTTCGCCCCCTCTTCTGCTCAGTTCCCTGAGTCGTGGTGGGTGAGTATTAAGGCTGCTTTAATGTTGTGAGCTTAGGGGTCTTTGTGTCGAAAATCGTTGGTTTCTGTCACCCTGGCTTATCCTGTGTTGATTGAATGGCTGTGACTGTGGGTCCCTTGTTCATCCTGTCATTCTCTGCGGGGTTCCATATGGATCCTCCATGATATGACTGTGGTGGCTCCTCTCTTGCCAGAATCTCAGCTGTCTGCCTATGGTTGGATGGTAGGATTAGATAGGCCACAGCTCTCTCGCTGTATCCTGAAAAACACAAACACAATCTCCATTGGAGAGTGAGATCAGTACAGGTTAACAAATAGACACAATTCTGGATTACCTAGATTCTATTTTTAGTAGCCTCCCGGTCAATTGCTCCCATATTGCATCTTTTCTTGTGAGCCCAAGAGTACGGGATCTGGTGCCTACCGTCCTGAATCCCCAGTTCCAGTCAAGGGCTCCCCCTCACTAAGTGGAATATTTGGCTGAATCTAAAAGCTGTTGATTGTCTTCCCCAGGCCCAGGTTTTTCCATTGCACGAGTGCTGCTTTCTGAGTGCTCCTTTCTTGGCTTACTGTTCTCTCCCAGTAGGAGGTGTGGTCAGCCTACTCATGGCTGCAGACTGTGTTTCATGCCAGTGGTCTCTGTTTACTCCAGCTGTCATTGATCAGCTTCCAATGGCAGCTTGTGCAGTGCCTTCCAGCACTGTAATAACTGGCATCTGGGGGCTGGTTACCATTCTGGACCTTGAAGGGTCTCTCGATGCTGATCGGTGACATTCTGTGGTTTCTTCAGCAACAGGGTTTGGCCTCAGGCCTGGGGAGGGCACTCAGAGCTTTGACTGAATTCTGTCTTGTTTGGCCTCATGGGTCACTTTGGTCAATAGCTCAGTGAGGGAAGGAACCAGTGGCTGGGACCAGGGGTTGTCAGACTGATCAATTATTCACTGGCTTAGACTCTCTCCCCTACTACTCATGGCCCCTCTTGCCAGTCAACACCCACTACTTGCACAATAGGTTACAGTATGCTCTTGAGGATTTTATGTTTTTGAAGCTAATTTGGTTTAGCCTCATGCTTGAGCCATTCTCCTCCCCCCATCCCTTACCCCTCATTCATAACCTCTCAGTTCTTTCTACTAGTCAGCATAGAGAAAACAGCTATCCTGGTTAAGGACCGCATATGAGGGAGAATATGTGGCGTTCGATTCTCTGTTCTTTTGAGTGTTCGCTTAGTAAGATCTGCTCGAAGTCAGACCATTTTTTCCTAAATTTCGATATGTCATTTTTCCTTTCAGCTGAGTAAAATTCCATCGTGTAAATATACCACAGTTTCGCTGTCCATTCCTCCATGGATGGGCATTGGGTTGATTCCAATTCTTGGTTATTATGAGCATCTGATGGCTTTATGTGGGTGCTGGGGAATTGAACCCAGGCCATCAGGCTTTGCTTAGCAAGTGCCTTTAACCACTGAACCATCTCTCCAGCTCCTCTGATTTTTTTTAAAATTATTAAAGCAATATGTTATTTTCCTGAAATAAAAGGAATCAATAATGCAAATGTTTGTTTTATTTCCTAACATGTTTTTTCTTTTCTCAATGTTAGGGTCTTGCCCTAGCCTAGGTTGACCTGGAATTCATTATGTAGTCTCAGGGTGGCCTCGAACTCATGGAGATCCTCCTATTTGCCCCCCAGGTGCTGGTAGTAAAGGCATGTGCCACCATCCTTGGCACTCTTAACATGTTTGAACCTTATTTAGTAACACAAATACAGGATAGGGAGAGGCTAGCTGGGCATGGTAGCTCACACCTCTAATCCCAGGACTTGGGAGACAGAGGTAGGAGGGAGGATTGTTGTGAGTTTGAGGCCAGCCTGGGACTACAGAGTGAGTTCCAGGTCAGCCTGGACTCAGCATGAGACCCTACCCCCCAAAAAAAAAATTGGGATAGGCTATACTACATTTTATTTCCAAAGCCATTTAGAGAGCTCTTCTTGCTTTGCAGACCAGAAGCCCAATATTTGATTTCCTATTTATCCCAGCAATGCTGATGAGAATCTGATAATGTTCTAAGAGGCTGCAACAGCATCATAGTCATAGGAGACTTCACAGAGCACATGGACAGACCTGCCCATAGATAGCAGAGAGAGCCCCAGGGTCCTGAATAAGAGCCCTCTTCTGAGATGCATAGTGTAGCCACCATTGTTTCTTTCTATTGACAACTTCCTTAAATATAGACGATATACCATGATCACAATCCCTTCCCAATACTCTCTCCCCCTCACACAAATCCCCCTTCCACTGAATCTCTTCTTTCCAACTGATCTCTATTTTGATGCCAAACCCCCCCCCCCCATTATGCAAGTCTTGGGTAGGTGTAAGTAGTGTCAGCCACAGTCATGAATATCAAGGCCACTTTGTGTCTGGATGACAGCATTGTAAGCAGTTCTCTATTCTTTCTGCCACCTTTTCACAATGGTCCTGAGCCTTGGAGGGTGTGATAGAGATGTCTAATGCTGAACACTCCACTGTCACTTCTCAGCATTCTGGCCATTTTTGAATCACCCCAGTGGTCACTGCCATCTGAAAAGAGAAGCTTCTCTAACCAAAAGTGAGAGTAGTATTAATATACAAGCATGATCATTAGTGTTTAAAGGGCAGTTCAGTGGTCATAATACATCCATTTTGCTAGGCAACAGTAGTAGGTTCCCCCTTGGGATTTATGACCACCTCAGTCATAGGCTTTTAGTACCAGGCATGAATTCACATGGAGCAGTCCTCTGATCCAATCAGAGAGCAGTTGATTTCCCCCAAAATATAACCATTGCACCAGTTGGTATATATCACCTGGCTGGCCACCCAGAAAGCATGCAGCGTTCTCTGCTGGTTAAGACTGTTGATGACTTCTGTCTCCCAAAGACTGGATGCTACATAGCTCTTTCCAGCATCATGACAGCTAGTTAATATAGGAAGGAGGCTTCCAGCTCAACTCTAGCTTGATTTCTCAATGACCTGCAGCATGTGGAGTCTTCAGCAGTAGTGTCTTACCATCTGGTTCTGGTGGGCATCCTATAGCCTTGACGGTAACCTGTAATGTTTTGGGGGCATGAAAGACCTCCCTGGCCAACAACTCATTGGAAGCTGCATAAATGACAAACAACCCCTGGCACTGAGAGTTTTCTAATAACAATCTATGTCTTCTTGGTTGAAATTTAATTGTAGAAACCCAAAACCACAAAGTTGAAATTTCTTTAACTGGAACTTTGTTACTAGGATATGCCTACTAACACAATTTTCAAGTATGTTACTGAAAAGAAATTTGTTTAAGATTATTAGTGGCATGTGTGTACATATAGCTATAGACTCTGGTAGTTTTGAATATTTATTGGACTTAAAGTGCTTGCTAGCTAGGTACTATGGGAGATGTAGTAGATATATAACCACATTTAGTAGCTATAATATAAAGTTTAATATCAGATTAATGAGAAAGAGAAAGGTTTAGGGTTTGTTTCTTGGTTGATGAAAATATTGCAAACCAAAATCATAGTGGTAGTTATATAACTTTGTGAATATACTAAAACATTGAATTTTATTCTTTTAAAAACATTTTTATTTATTTGAGAGAGAGAGAAAGTAATTATGGGTGAGCCAGGGCGTCATGCCACTGTAAATGAGTAGACATATGTGACACTTTTTGTGGGTCTGGCTTTACTTGGTACTGGAGAATCGAACCTGGCCATCAGGCTTATTAGCAAGCACCTTTAAACACTGAGAAATCTCTCCAGGCTGAATTGTACTGTTAAGTAGGTGACATTTTATATCATGTGAATTATATCATAATAATGATTTTTTTTGTGTGTGTGTGGTAGGGTCTTGCTCTAGCCTGGGCTGCCTGGAATTCACTATGTTGTCTCAGGGTAGCCTCAATTTCAGTACTGGAATTAAAGGCATGCACCATCACACCCATCTAAATTTTTTTCTTTTTTCCACATATGTGTGTGTGTGTGTATTTATAATGTTGGAGTCATAATTAGGCATCACCAGTAGTAGTTGACAGTTTGTCACTTAGGCTTGAGGACAAGTTCTGTTTGATTTGCTGTTCCAAAGTACAAAAAATGGGGGGGAGAAAGAAAAGGCATTTTCATCTCCATGGTGTGTTGTTCTTAAGTATAGTAATGTCACAGGAGACAGTATGTACAGATGAACCAAGCCTCCTGATCCCTTTTGTGTCTCAGAGCTAGGGCTTGGGTGTGAAGACAGGGTCAGTGTGGACAGCTGCTGAACTCTGACATCTGCCTGTGATGTGAAAGGTTGTAGCTATTGAGACAGCCGATGGTCTGCTGCTTGGAGAACCCTCCATTGAGGATGTCCTGATGTGTAACACAATAAGATTGATGGCCATGAGATTGTCTGCACTTCTAGGAATGATCACATCCGAGTACTTCTTTGTGCGTAGGCAGAATTCCTCAAAGGCAGGCTTGACGAACATACAGTACTGAGAGAGAATCTGCTCCAGGTCCCCCCCACCCCCTTTTGCTGATGTCTCTCAGTACTCTGGGAGAGCCAGGTGTCCACTCGTGTCGTAGTCACATGCCACTGAGATGAATCTCCAAACCAGGCAATTTTGGGAGGAGGGTATTTATTGAAGTAACAGATCCAGAGGAAGTTCCAGAATGGCAAAAGAGGCTGGCCCCCTTACATAGGTCCAAGCAAGAGAGAAACCATCACCAGCAACCCCCAAAGCAAGCTAGCATTCTCCTAACTAGCAGCAGCAAGAAATCCAGGCTTGAGCTCAGACTGCTCTATGCATTATGTATGTATAGCTGGAATTTCAGAAACACCTTAGGGCTGAAACCTAGGATCCAGCCATGGTGAAACACCCTCCAGCCAGGCAGCTGGAAAAAAAACAAAAAAAACTTTAATGAACTCTTGAATCTATTGGGAGACATTCATTCAAAGTACCACAGCCATGTATCCATGAAGAGCTTCATCTGGAACAGGTCTATGACTTCCTGGGGGTAGAAGGCCAGGATCCCTTCAAAGTCTCTGGTTCTGTGAATGGGAGACAAAGCCACACCCAGGAATCTGGACGGTTTTCCTTCGGTGATATCTTTGAGGGTTTTGAAGACGAGTTCATTGTCAAAGGCTTGGGGTGGTTGAAGTTGAACTAACCCTTCAGGGTTTTGGCCTTCTGCTCCAAAGTGAGGACAAGGTAGAAGCTGTCCTGGCTCAGGATGACCACCTGCTTCTGGTAATAGTCCACTTCATTCAGGCCCTGAGCTGCGCGATCCTTGGAAGACTTGCTGCAGTTGGGCTGCTGTCCCCAGCCATGGCTCCTGCCACCCCTTCTGTGCGACCGACTATGCCCACGCAATGCTCCATACCCCCCCTTTTTTTTTCCTTAATGAATTTGCAGCTTACTAGATTGATAACTGCTGGCGATCCCTGCCCTCCTGTTTCTCCTCTCCTGATTCAAGGCCCTCCCAGTGAATGCTATTTACACAGCCCAAGTCTAACAAACCTGAGGTCAGTGTGAAGGTCCCACTCAGGCAGAAACCAGCAGAGAAATGGGCTTTCCTGCTCACTTGATAGAAAAATCCAGGATTTCCTGATCTGGATTCTTTAATTGTGAGCTAGTAACGAAGTAGCTGAAATGAAAACAAATGAAATGAAAACAAAATTCTGACAAATGCTACGAGGAACCTTGAAGATCCCGTGTGTCCAACAAGCCCGTTGCCAAAGGATCAGTCTGTAGTGAAGTGACTGGAGCTGCCAAGTTCAGAGAGAGCTTTTCATGTAAGGTGTCAGTGGGAGGGACGAGAACGTTCTGGAGACTGGTGTAGTGATGTCGCTCTAGCACGAGCGTATTTAGTTCTATACAGCTGTGCACTGAAAGTGGCTGGAATTGTAATGTGTATCTCATGTATATTAACCACAATAAGATTTTTTTTTCCTGGCCTGCGTCTTCTCTTTTCCTAACCTGCCAGGATGTGAGGAGCTCCCACATTTCTCCACCACAGATAGACTCACTCCTGCTGTGCGTATGGACTTCAGAACCATGAGCCAAATCAATCATTTCTTGCTTTTTTAGGTTGCTTCTGTCAGATATATGCTAACTAAATAAACACAATGCAAGAATTTTATATCTCATCATTTGAAGCTAGAACATTCAGGTGCTGTTAATCTATCTCATATCAATCAGTGCCTCTGGTGAGAACTCCCAAAGGTGAACCTCCCAGATTGCTATTGAGATTACAGAAGATACAGCTCAGATTGTTTGGCTGCTAAACATTTGTTCTGTCAAAAAAGAAAAAGTTATAGAAACATTCAATTAGTCATGGGGCTGGGGAGATGGCTCTGTGGTTAAAGGTGCTTGCTCGCAAAGCCTGACGGCACAGGTTCAATTCTTAGTACCCACATAATGCCAGATGCACAAAATGGTGTATGCATCTGGAGTTTCTGTGCTCATTCTTCCATTCTCTCCTCACAAATAAAAAAGAAAATTCAGCCACGAAGTGTTTCAAACTCACTAACTATATAATGAAAACAGTATCAAAAGAGTACTAGTATTTGCTGTCCTAATAACATTGTTAGCTTTTTAGGGAAGCAAAAGAAAATAAGGAAAGGTGAAAAATCTTTCAGATTCCAGATTAAAATAATTTTTTTCTGCCTTTAAAATGGGATCTGTAAAACAAAGTAAAATCACTTAGAGGAAAGAAAGGTTGATACTCAACCCTTTTTTTATATAGTTTTGTTTTGCTTTTTTGAGGCAGTGTCTCACTCTGGACCTCACTCTGCAGCCCAGGCTGGCCTCAAACTCACAGCAATCCTCCTGCCTCAGTCTAGAGTACCTGGTTAATGTTTCTTCACTGAAACTTCTCGGTGGAGCAGGGATTCTTGTGGGTGTTAGAGGAGCTGTTCACTTTTTTATTTATTATTTTTAAAAATATTTTATTCATTTTTCAAACAGAGAGAGAGAGAAAGAGAGAGAGAGAGCACAAGAGCCATCACCTTGTGGGTCTGGCTTATGTGGGTACTGGGGAATTGAACCGGGGGCCTTAGGCACTGGAGGCAAGTGCCTTAACTGCTGAGCTATCTCTCCAGCCTGTTGTTCACTTTTTGCTGCTGCCAGAGTGTTGCTAAGGTAACAGGAGGAAGAGTGACTGATAAGCCCTGCGGTCAAGGTGATTAGCATACAAACAGGAGCATGACACAAAGGAAAGTTAATTTCTTTTTTTAAAAAAAAATTGTGGGGCTGGAAAGATGGCTCAGCGTTAAGAACCTGGGTTCTGTTCCCTAGTACCCCAGGTAAGCTAGATGCACAGAGTGGCACATGCATCTGGAGTTTATTTGCAGTGGCTGGAGGCCCTGGTGCACCATTTTCTCACCTCTCTTTCTCTGTCTCTCCTTTTTCCCTCCCTCTCTCTCCCCTTCCTTCTCCCTCCCTCTTCCTCCCTCCCCTTTCTTCCCTGGGGGTGGGGATGCAGAGGTGTGTGGGTATGAGCATGCTAGGGACAAAGAAACTCTAGACACACCTGCCATTTGGTGCATCTGGCCTGAAGTGGGTGCTGGGGAGTTGAACCCTAGATTGGCAGGCTTTGCAAGCAAGTGCCCAAAGGAAAGTTAATTTCTTAAGAACAAATTATGGAAGAAGAGAAATGTGAAAGCCACTGGGTCAGGGACCAGAGCCTAGAGCTCTAGTCCAAGGGCATGCTGTGGTCCACTAGTGTTTTAGAAGTGTGGTTCTTCATCTGTTAAGTAAATTCTCTATGGGTGGGGAATGGAGGTGAACTGAGGTGAAGATGGAATATTTTTGGAACAGTTTGAGATGCAGAGTAATTTCCTGATAAGATTAGTTTCCTTCTAAGTGAAACTTGGACTGTGGAAATTCTCTTTCTGATGAAAATCACAGCAAACTGCAGCTGGGAAGAGCCTGGCTCCTGGCTCTTGTGTCCTGAAGTGACTTTGAGGATAAGCAGTATCAGTTTTTGTAGATTACCTTATTTTGTTTTGAGGTTTGTGAATTTTACAATAAAAGTAAACTCATCTCTTTATTATTTTTCTGTCACTTTACCACAGTATGGGCAAGCAGGGGCAATAATTATAGAAGAATTTGAAAAGAAATTTAGGAATATCAAAAGCTATTAGAATAAGGATTAAAATAAATAAAACAAGAATTCAAAGATCATACCTTTGATCCCAGCACTGAAGTAGGACAATCCCAGTGAGTTCAAAGCTAGCCTGGGCTGTATCGTGATTTAATCCAAGTCAGCCTGGGCTAGAGTGAGTCCCTTGTCTTAGTAAAACAAAACCACACAACCAAAAAAACGTAATGATGCTGGAAACAATTTTTTTTAAAATTTCTTTAAGAAAAGGAAAGTTATTTAAGTATACTTAAATGATCATGATTCTGTGGCTGCCACATCCAAGGCCATGGTAATGGACACTAAAGGAAAGATTAAGGAGCTCTGTACTGTCTCTTGTGTACCTGAGGAGTGTATATTGGCCAGCCCTGAGAGCACTGACCATGTGTTCTTACAGACAAATACAGTATCGGGTTTCACAGGGAAGGCTAACACACAGTCATTATCTACTTTCTTGACCTTTAAAGTCACAAGATCCTTTTCTTAAGCAGTGACTCATTTGCTTGCTTCTTCCCTATAAAAGTTGGGAAATTTTCTAATCTTTTCCTCCAATGACTAAAATACACTCTGTGCAAAAAATTTGGAAATTAGAAAAAATGAAAAAGTTCTTCCTTTCAGTATCTAGCTGCTGGTTTTGCTTTGAGATAAGAGTAAGCCTTGTCCTGCTACCTGCCCTATCTACACTGTGGTGGTTTAGTTGAAGTGTCCCCCATAAACTTGTGTTCTGAATGTTTTATCCCCAGCTGATGGCAGTTTTTGAATTGGAACCTTGTAGTTTGTGGTGGACTAATGGGGGTTATAACCAGCATCCCCCTGGCAGTGTTTGGCATATTCTCCTGTTGTCCATCTGATATTGGCCAGGAGGTGATGTCCACCCTCTGCTCATGTCATTGTTTCCCCTCGAGTCTGTAAGCCATCATAAACTCCACAAGCGGCTTTTGGTCGGGTTCTTTCTGCCAGCAATGAGAAAGCTGACTGCAACATACCCCAAGCAGCTGCCCCTCCTCTCTGATTTCTAGCCAAGCATTTAAGAGGTCTTCTCAGGAACAATACCCACAGACAGCTTCCATTGGATTTGTCCACCATTGAATTCTCTAATTCTCTGTACCTGTTGCAGCCCCTCCCTGGGTATATCTGCTCCTGAAGTTCATTTCTGAATCTGGGCATTGATAAGCAGAAGGCCTCTTGTAGAGGGAATGGAATGAGTCCTTTCATGAAAGGCCTTGGGTTCAGATTCTGATCTCATTCAAATGGTAACTGGATGAATTAAGTTGGGTTTCTTTTGTTTATGATTTACTGGTGATTCTGATTCTTAGATGAGATTATCTTATCTGGTGCTTGGCAGGCTCTGGAAAGCTCTCTCCACAAGTTTACTGCACATCACTGTGTGGCAGGTCTTCTGAGCAGATGGCTGGAGTCCATTCAGATGAAACCCCTGCCACAGTGGGGGAATGAGGCAATAAAGAAAATAAAAGCCTAGGGGCTAGGCTGTAGCTTTGGTGTTTGCAGCTGGGGGGGGGATGGATGAGGGAAAGGGAATATTGAATTGTAGCTGCATGTTTTCATACGAAATGTGCCTTTAACCCCCAGATGTGGACCAGACCTCACTCACCCTTCTGTTGAAATGGAACTTCCTGGCTGTCCCTGGCATGGTGGGTCCTGGACAATGTCCCAAAAACAAGGCCTAGGGATTGAGAGGGGAAGTGTGTGTGTGGTCTTTGGATATACATGAAGAAATGCTTTAGGACGGTGTTAGGCATTCAATAAATTTAAGCTATGATATGTATTAACTCTGTATTATATTTTCTATTGTAAAACTCAGACCTTCAAATAGAAGCTGGAAAGGTCACTTTTCTTGGAAAAAAGTTCCCAGTCCTATAAGTGGTCACTGCATAAGTACAAACATGGAGGATATGTGTCATGTTGATGCCCTCACCCTCACGTCCACGGGCACTTGTAATTCCCCATTTTTTTGTCTTCCGTCCCCCTCCTCTGGGACTGTTTTGGAGGAATAGGCTTTTTAAGGTGGGCACTGCGCCCACCTGTGTAACTGAGTTCTTGTTGTCTTATTACGTTATGAGTTGTTAGGCAAAAGGAAGAAGCATTCTCAGAACATAGTCAAGTCTCTCAAAGTGTACAGAGATGATCAGAAGCAGGGGAGAAGCCAGTGAAGGTGTGGCATATGCTGATTGGAGAAGAGCTATATAGTGTCCTTCTAGACTCTAGCCACATGTTCAGAGAAGACAGTTGGAGCTGAGCCCGGTGGCTCACACCTGTAAGCCCCTACTTCTGACACTGAGCCTGGAGCCCCTCATCTTTTCATTAGACTGGCTGACCAGGGAACCCCAGCAATCCTGCCTCTCTGCCTTCCTCAGGGATCTAGGCATGTGCCACCACATAGGTAATGGGGATTGAACTCAGATCCTTATCCTCGCCCAGCAAGTGCTTTCCCTGCTGAGCAGAGCCAGTCTCTCTGACCTTATTCTTTAAGGGATTTATGCTTTAAGTATGGAGGGGTACAGTGTCATAGCCTACACAGTTTTGGTCCCACAAAATAAAACTTTACCCTTATGCAGGGGTGGGATTAACCCACTGAGAGGTCACTTCTGCCCTCACACAATCACAGTGTTTGCTGAAGGGAATGAAGAGGTCATTCCGAAGAACCTCTGTCCCTTCCCCTAGGTTGAGCTCCTCTAGTGCAGGGATGTCTTTGACGCTTCCCAAAGTACCTTGCACAGCTCGGGACACTAGCCAGTAATCTTGGTGGCGTAGATGGGAGAAAAATGTGACCCACACACCTAGTGCTAAGGCAGTAGAACGTGTTGCCCTCGTAGACTCCGGAACCTAGGAAGAGGTAGTTCTTCCTGAGCATTATGAGGAGAACAAGGCTGAGTTAGTGATGATTCTGAAGAGGACTACTGGACTGAGCAGTCCAGGACTGAATGTAGCAGGTGCCACCACGCCTTGGGCAGCATCTCTGGAATTTGGCCTGGCATCATTTTGGTTAGCGAGTGTCTGAGGTGGTTCTGTGAAGAGCTAGAAAGCATACTCTTCTGTGCTTCTTGCTCTGATGTGTTTACATTGTTACATGTTTTTTTCAAGATATGCAGTAAGAAATAACAGCTATAGTCAGTTTTCTTCATCTGGTACAAAGCAAGTACTTAACGGTGTTTGGCATGGGATGGAATTCGTTATGGAATGCTGTTTGTTTATGCTGCTTTAGAATGAAAGAAATGAGCCACAAAGAAGGAAAATCATTTTTTTACTTGGTAAAGCTCTTTTTCTTAAGTCAATTATTTTTTATTTTTCATTTGTTTTGCTGCATTGTTGAAGCTGCCTGAGCTTCATATACTCCAGGCAAACACTACCACTGGCTACACCCCCAATTCTGCAGATTTGAAATCGTTTTATTATCTTTCTCCTCTGTCTTCTCTTCCACTTGCTCTGTTACTTTCTTTTGACCTGTGGAGGGATTCCGAGGTGGCTAACTGAAACAGACTCTAAAAATACCTTCTAGCAGCCTGCTAAGCATTTTCTCTTTGTCTAAAATTAGCCCATTTGAGCTGTGTGCTCTGGTTTGCAAAGCCCTCCATGAAGTGCCCTGGCTGCTTTCTGTGGTGCTGTGTGTGCTGGAGAGAGGAATGAGCTGCTTATTCACAGAGGACTTCATTTCCAGCAGGGTCTACCCTCCCGGGACCCTTCCCTGGCAGCCATCTCTACTGCCCGCTCGCTGCCACTTTCTTTGTCGCAGAAGCCCTTCCGTGCTGAGACCATGCAGCTGTTTGCTAAGTAGTCAAGTGCTGAGCAAATATTTGCCAAAGGCCAAAGTTGGTCCATTTACTAAAAGCAGCAGGAAGGAAAATATTATCTGTTGGTGGTATCTGCAAAGGGATTTGCCTCGTCACAGGAGAATTAAGGATTTGGAGACAGAAAAGCAAGAAAATGGGTGGGAGAGTGGTGGAGAGTGGAGGCCTAGAAGTGTCAGAGGGCTGGGTGGGGAGAGCCCAGTTCTACTGGCCTGGTCCAATAGTGAAAACAAAGAGGGGACTGGGGATGGAGCTCAGAGGGAGAACACCTGTCTAGCTGTGGAGGAGTTTCCCCTGGTCACATGGCACCCTGGCTCTTGAAGGCCACTTGATGCCACTAGAAAGTGCAGGTCTTGTGTTCCTATGACCTTGGTCTTTTCTTGTGCATCTATACAATGGGGATAAATATTTTTTAATTTTCAAGCAGAGAGAGAGAGAGAGAGAGAGAGAGAGAGAGAGAGAGAGAGAGAGCACACCAGAGCCACCACCTTGTGGGTCTGGCTCTGGCTTATGTGGGAATTGAACCCGGGGCCTTAGGCACTGGAGGCAAGTGCCTTAACCTCTGAGCCATTTCTCCAGCCCCCTGGGGATAAACACTTTACCTCAGGATTTCCAAATGGCTAATGAAGCCAGTACCAGGAATAGCTTGGAGCTCTGCTTGATAGCCATTCTATGTCACCCACCTGCCTGGAGCCCTTTCCAGTCTACCAGCCTGTTCTGGGCCCTTTCAGTCCCTTTTCCTTTCCCTGGCTGGAGGGCAGTCTCAGAGAGGGAATCAGAATTGCTCCTATGGAAGTAAAGTTCTAAGTTGAGAGAATTATATGTATTATAAATATATATTACCCTCTGCTAACTTGAGCTACGGCTGGATCTGATTTTGTAGTAGAAGTCAACATGGACTGTTTAACTTTAAAGAACACATGTCCTTGCATTCTGAGTACCGTCACTTTAGGACATTCTTGTCTATTTTACAAGGTGCTTTGAAGACTCCATGAACTAGTTTCTAGTGTAGAAAATTGCTGGCTTGGGTGAAAGCATGAAAAAGGTGAAATCTTCACATCTGCCTAAGGAATCTGGGCTAGAGCGTGTGAAATTCACCATGGCCCCTTCCTCAGTGTTTCCTTAGATCTTCAGGGTGGTGTCTCACTGGGGAGAAGGATGCAGCTGAGCAGCGCACATCCTGTGTTTGGCACCCCTCCTCTGCAGTCTGCTGCTGCTTCCTGCCAGGTCTCTGTGCAGCTGTGATCCCTGTGGTCTGTCCTGACTTTTCGTGTGCACACTTGTTAATTCCCTTCCACTCTTCCTCTCCTCCACTGCAGATCAGCTCTTTATTTTGGGGCCATTTGCAGTCTAGGTCGGGTTGGGGGTGGGGACGACAGAGGCTGACCCTGGCCCCCTGTCCACTGCTGGCCCTGCTCTGAGGAAAGGTGGAGTGGCTTCCTCTGGCTTGGGACTTCCTGTGCACACCACTGTGGAGGAAAAGAGCTGGAGGGCATGTGAAAGCTCTGGTTTAAAGAGCTACACTCCTGCTCCACAGAGGCCATAATTTATAGAAAGCAAAAATGCAGGCAGGCCAATTCCAAGGGTAGTTGCAGGGTAGCTTTTATTTATAAATTGGTCAACTGATAGAATGATTTTAAGGACCCACCATTCCTTTTGGCTGTGTGTGTGTGTGTGTGTGTGTGTGTGTGTGTGTGTGTGTGTGTGTGTGTGTGTGTTTAGCCTTTTTATTTCACAGATCAGAATGGTATCTGTCTAGGAGATTTCCATGTTGTTCTCTGCACCTCTCTATGCTGGCCTTGCCTTGTGGGTGCCTCTGTATCTGAGGGTGGCGGGCAGCACATGAAAGTAGTCCTCAGTCATACTGGCCGACTTGTTTTGTGTTTGGTTTTTGTTTCAAAGGCCTTTTTTTTTTTTATCCATTAAAGGCCTCCTCACCAGCATTCTACTTTTGTGCTCTGCGATTAAATGGTCCAAGTTTTTTTTAACTGCTTGTTTAAAAAAATTGGACATTTTTACAGAAAAAAACTGTTGTGTGTGAGTATAATACTTCAGAAACTGTTTTTGTTCACATCGAAATATAGAAAAGGGGACAGGGGAGAAGGGATATGTGTACCTTTTATAAAAAAATAATCTTAGAAGTACTTTGGGAGAGAGTTTGATGTAGGGTCTCACTGTAGCTCCGGCTGACTTGGAATTCACTATGTAGTCTCAGGCTGATCTCAAATTTACAATCTACCTCTGCCTCCCAAGGGCTGGGATTAAAGGCATGTACCACCATGCCCGCCTTCATTTAGCCATTCGCTTACTCGTAAAATATAGCTTTACAACTTTTAAATCAGTTCTTTGGCAGTGGTCAGATTAAGAATTCCCTAGTAAGTTTTAGCCAGGTGTGTTAAATTCAGAATTGAATTTCAGCACAACCTCTAAAAACCAACATTGGGCGAGGTTCTCTTCTATCTGCGTGATCAGTGTCCTTATCCCCCAGCCTCTCTTTTTCTTGCTCAGCCTTACTGGTTTTGAATCAAACTTACTTTGTGCGTCCTCCTTACCCCAACTTCTTGTGCTGAATGTTCCACCTTAGCACACTGCACTCCTTCAAGATAAGTCTGCTCTGTTAGATGAATTACTTTTAAGCCTCCATTTGCCTTCTAGCAAAATAATAACAGAACAGGTTTTTAAAGGCTTTCAGTCAGCCTGTGAACAGTGAGGTGGTATCTTAGAAAAGATAGCAGAACAGGAGCATAGACTATAGTTCATTTGTTTCAGGCAGTGCCTGGGCTCTCACAGGCATAGGTGTGGGCTGGGCCACCTATTCCACGAGGTGGCAGGATCCCAGTCCCGTGCACTCCCCTTGCAGGAAATCTGCCTTCTTGGTCTCCTTCTCTGGTCCTGTGAACATCTCTGGATGAAGGCGAGATTTCCCCTAGAATAAACCAGCCGCTGAAGCTGCTTGTGTGAAAGACAACTAGCTCAGACAAGCCCTCCCGCAATGTCCCCAGAGCATGTCAGGGTCCTTCTGCTATGGAAATTTGGGGTGTCTTTGGAAGCAATGGAGCCATTCTCTGCCCTCAGTTGGGATCAGGAGTCAGGGTTGAGGTTCACAGCCACACAACACTTCCCTTGAGTCAGTGGCCTCTAGGTTCTTGTATTATGAATTGGATGAATGAAATCCACCGACCATACAGAGTGAAGTTTAGATTTGATTATAGAGCTTGAGAAGAAAGGAAGACAGAACTTCTGCTGTAAGGCAGGAGGAGGTCCAGGAAATGGGAAAGCCCTCCTGGTGTCCCTGGGGTCTTTCATGGGAATTTACTAGATGATAAGATTCTAGGAAGAGGCTAATCATTTTTCTGACATTTCTGGCCTCCAGCAACGTGGATGATGAGAGGACTTCTTTAGGAAAACAGAGATAAGGAAAACCTTGATGCTGGCAATGTGTTTAGGCATCTAGTGATCTTACATCCTCTGGTCAGGTTTCAGGGTAAAAGAAATGAGGAAAAAGGCCCGATTTCCCCACCCTCCCACCCTGCACTACCTTACAGGCTCCAGTGCATTCCTAGCCTTTTGCTTTCAGGGGCCCTGCTCCCCTTCACTGCCAAACCTCTGAGATGCAGGGCAACAGAGCGAAGACCTCTTGTTTTGTGCTTCCCATAGCAGTAGAAGGAATCTTAGTACTTTTGTCGTGCCATTTAAAGTCGAGGAACAGACTTACCTTGAAAGAGTGTAGCAGACTAAGGTGGAACATTCAGGACAAGTGTATGGATTGGTTGAATAAATGGGAACGAGAGCCTTCTTCAGACTTTCACATTTGTTTGAAACAAAACATTCAAAGCTGGGCTTGGTGGTGCACGCCTTTAATCCCAGCACTCCAGAGGCAGAGGTAGGAGGATTGCCATGAGTTTGAGGCCACCCTGAGATTACATAGTGAATTCCAGGTCAACCTGGAGTAGAGCAAGACCCTACCTTGAAAAACAAAATAAATAAATAAATACAAACATTCCTAGGACTGTGAGCGGAAGTTCAGTGGTGGAGCATTTGCTTAGCATGCCCAAGGCTCTGGATTCATTTCCAGCATTTGGAAAATGCTCATGGTATGGACAAATCCCAGCCTTAATGGAGTTCAGAATACTCCCTGGACATTGTAATCCCATCCATTGTCGAAGTCATCAACATTACAGCTTCATTGCCTTTTTCAAAAACAGAATCTAGGTTGGTATAAATTTCTATGATGTGGTGGTAATGTACACTCACAATTTCAAGTAAACTTACTTCAGATCATTTTACTTGGGGTGCTAGTCTACTTTTGAATTGGGTTTCAGCTGGCAAAGCAGCCATGTGTCTTGTTTGCACACCTTTGCCCTTGATTTTCAGATTCCTGCTGTTGGTGCTGCAGGGACATGGAGCCTGCTGGTTCCCTGCAGTGGCCACCTGCCTTTCAGGTTGCTCAGCATCCTTTCTGCTTCCTGTCTGCCTGGCTCCCAAATGAGCTTGTTCATTTCTTTCATTTCCTCCCCTCATCACCAGAGTTCAAAGGTTCAATCGAGGTTGTGGCAGTAGGAGGCCTGACCTCCAAACTCTGACTTCAGTTAAAGCTTCCCTATTCCTGGGGTGACCTGAATTGGGGGGGCTGAGTGGCTCCAGAGACATGGTTGTATTTATTGTTAATTGGAGGAAATGTGTGGTTTCTGGATGACCCTGAGGGCCAGCTCCAGTGAGATGTTTAAATCTGTAAATTGAGGCCTGTAGCAAGCTTGTGGTCATTGTCTTGTGAATCTCACTTCCTTCCTGGATTCCAAGCTATCACTTATCTTAATTTTCCCGGCTAATTTTTCTGATCTCCATAGACTTTGTAGTGTACTTGATTTAGGGTAGTGTTGTAGGTGAAATAAAGTATTATAAACTGAAACAGATTATAGTCCAATACTGTCAGTACTCAGGGAAAGTACTAAGTATCAAAGTACTGAGGGCTTGAGTAGACAGACCCTTTCTGTGAAAACTTAGGAACCCACTGCTTCTGTCTGGACAGACACCAGAGTGGGTCAGTGCTGGTATGCTGACTCACTGGCCCCCAGCTGATTAGCTGGATCTGTGTGCACCTGCCCACCCTCAGGTGACTAAATCATCTGTCCTTTTGCCTAGTTCACCTAACCTCTGAAGAAAGTTAATCCAGCTGTGACATGTATCACCATTCAGAAATGAGTAGTGGATCTGCATCAACTCTGACAACATCTGTTAGCCTGGGATTTCTAAGTCTGTGCTATGGAGGTTGGGACCTCAGACTGGGGCACTGTGGGGAGACAGGTCCATCTACTAGTTTGTTTTCTGGCTCCAAACAAACGAATGGCTGTTTGACTATTGGCATACGACCCAGTTTTAAAATAAGTACAACCATATAGGGTATTGGAGTGGTAACCAGGCCTTTAAAAAGTGAGGTCATGGAAGGCCCAGATGAAGCTCTTTTAGTGTGTATCACAACTGCAATTAATCTTATTAATATGCTGGGCCTAGGCCTGCTTTCACTGTCCTGGGTACATGAGGGTATTTAAGGGGCATGCTTTGAGGACTCATTCTTTGATGATACAGATGGATCACAGAAGCGTATAAAACATATCTGATATTATAAAAGACTTTTATATGCCTCTGCAGATTTATTCTGTTTTGAAAATTGAGCAAACACATTGCAGGGATTGATGAGTACAAGATAGATTGCAAACAGACTCCATGGCCAGATCAAAATCCATGGAGATAGACCCTGTCTCCGTGGGCACCAGGTCCAGGCTAGTTCAAAGGCAGTATTGCAGAGTGAAAGATTAAAAACACAGCAGGTAGCTGAGAAGCACAGGAGTAAACACTATGTCTGTGAAGCCATAGGAAGTGTTTGGTATGCTGATCTGCAGTGCCCAGCAAGGAGCAGGGGACCTTGAGCTTGCCATCTTCTTGAGTAGTACAATGCGCGTCATGGCACATGGTGATTTCTCTGAGCACACACCTTGTCTTTTGTTTTTCTTTCTTGTCAGTGCATGTAAGAGAAGCCTGATACAGACCTCCATCCTTGTAAAGTTACTGCTTAGTACTGTCTTTGCCATCCATTTTTTGGAAATAGTCTAAAATACCTTTGTTCTCTGATATCCTCTTGGTTGTTAACAAGCACTCTCAGGGACAGAGGTTGCTGATAATCCACTAATGAATATAGAATCCAAGTCAGACTTCCAGCACTCAGGTTGAGGTAGGATGGTCACCATAAATTTGAGTTCAGGCTGGGCTACTGAGTCAGTTCCAGGTCAGACTGCTAGGCTAGAGTGAGGCCCTACCTTAAAAAAAAAAAAGTCTGGGGAGATGGCTCAGCCATTAAAGGCACTTGCTTGAAACCTGCTGGCCCAGGTTCAATTCTCAAGTACCCATGTAAAGGCAGATGCACAAAGTGGTCCATTCAAGAGACTCTGACCGTATATGTGCACATGCAGTCACAGACACTCAGGTAATAATTAAAATAAAAGAATACATTCACTGAGTGACTGTTTAATAAGATACAAGAGCTTAACCAAAGTGGAACACACTGCTAGCACTCAAGAGGCTGAGGCAGGAGGATTGCAAGTTTGAGGCCAGCCTAGAATATATAGCAGATTCAGCTTGGGCTACATAATGAGACTCTGTCTCCAAAAGAAGTCTGTTCCTGTGTAATGAGTTCATTTTCTCAGAAATTCAGGAGCACCACATTCACAACATTGTAAAAGTCTATATTCTTTGCCGTGTGCTCTTTTTTCCTGGTTTCTTAATTACAGGATTTCTCAGAACCTTCAGCATTCTAAAGCGCACTGGGAATCTTCTGGCCTTGGGGAAAAGGTGCAGCATACCTTTCTGTGTACAGCACTTCTGAGAAGATTAGACTCCTGCTCTTCTGCAGAGCCAACTATCTATCCTAAGTTTCCATTTGCTTTTCCTACCTTGAGATAACAGTGATGCACCTGTATACTAGGAGAATGTACACACACAGTGTCTTAGCGTAGCTGCAGAGGAGAGTAGTTGCCTGTCTACAAGCAGAGCTTAGGCAAGAAGGGCTCCCGAGTCCTCACAGAAATGAACATAGCTCTATATCTTGCCATCTTAAAAAAATATCCTTCATCTGGCAGAACAGCCCCAACTTTAGAGTGGCCAGGCTGAATCATCATGCCAGGGCCACAAACCAAGATAAGCACCAAGTCTCTGGGTGTGGCACCGTGTGGATTTTCGGCATTTGCTGAAATTGCTGAGAACACAACAGCAAGCTGTACTTTTAAGGTTAAGAACAGCAGCAGGAATGTCCCAGAAACAGCTGTTCTGATTCCTTCCTTCAGTCATAGAACTGGGTTTGCCTTAGAATAGGTGTCTTTTCATCTTATTATCTCCTGTGCATGTCTCATGGAGCTTTTTACCTTCCATGTTCTTCACCTATCCTTGTGCCCATCGTCGTCTAGCTATGTTCTGTCAAATATTGTACTTGGATGAAGCTTGTTTTAGTGCCCAGGTAGCACGTGTGTCTCCTGCCTGCTGATCTTATTTATTTTTATTTATTTTTGAGGCAGGGCCCCACTCTAGTGCTGGAATTAAAGGTGTGAGCCACCTTGCCTGGCTTAACAATGCTAACTTTTTTACTTAGGTGCTGGGGATTGAACAAGACCCTTAAGTTTATGCAGCAAGTGCTTGCACTTGCTAGGCCAGCTTCCCAACCCCTCCTGATTCTTGAGAAAACTTTCTGGGCCTCCTAATGGCCTGCCTGCTTCAGTGTTTTATAGGTTGTTGTACTGCAGGTGAGGAGTATCACAGTATCACGGTTGTCCCTGAGAGCCCTTCTTGAGTACATTCATTCGTGCTTCAGAAGATCTGCTTCTGGCTGAAAGAACCTCAGGGCTTTGCAGGTTTAGCATTGTGTGACAGTTACGTCTGTATTCATCCCAGGGCTTCATCTGTGCACTTCTAAAAAACTTCTGTCGCATGAAACATTTTTCCCCTGGGGAGATGCAAGCATGTCTATTCACCCAATAAAGGGCACAGTGTCAGACCAAAGCATGGTTGCACCAAAATCAGTTTTGGTGAAACAGTTAGCTGGAGTTACTTACAGGAGGGTGGAGACCCCAACGCAGCCATAATATCAGTAATATTGTGAACTCTCATCGCAGCATGAGTCGTGACCCCCATCGCTGCTTGGGTGGAGCTCCCCTCTGTCCCTTTATCATCTCCCCCCTCCCCCTGAGGCCACAGGACCCTTTCAGTGTGGCGCACAGCTGGCACAGGGAGTGCCCATGATCTCAGGTGAGCATCTGATGACTGCTCACACAACTTCTCAGAATAGCTTTTTCCTGCCCATCATACTTTAAAATCTGGTTTAGGGCATCTATACTATTTTGAAAGTTTTCAGGGTGTCAGCTGGCCTCTGCTTGCTCTGGCTTCCAGATGACTTGTTTACTAAATGCACTGAGCCATTGTAGACCTGCTTCCCGACTGCAGGGGCCGTATAGCTTTCCCAGAGGATAGTTTTCTCCCAGGTAGGATAGTTACATGTGTGGCTGCAGCCAAATACCAGACGAAAAGCAACTTAAGGGAAGAAGGGTTTGTGTTGGCTCACAGTCCAGCATGGTGAGGAAGGCATGCAGCAGGAGCAGTTCGGCCATGGTACTAACAGGAAGCAGAGAAAGGGAAGGGAAGCCAGTGCTCAGCTGGCTTCCCCCATTTCCCTTTTGATTTAATCCAGGACCCCAGGTCATGGGGTGGCCCTGTCTCCTGAGTTATACTCTGGAAACACCTGAAAAGACACATGCATAGGTGTGCCTTGTTAATGCCCTAAGTGTTTCTTCTCTCCCCCTCTCTCTGCATGTACTTAGTATGTGGGGTGATGTGTGTGTTAGCTATAAGAGCTGTGTATGCAGATATCTGTACCCATGTTTGTCATGTGTGCAGATTCATGTGTCCTGTGCCTGTACATACAGAGGCCCAAGGGAAACATTAGGTGTATCTCTGTCTGTCATGTGTGTGACCACACAAGCTGTCAACCTAAGTGTTGGGAAATTGAACTCAGGTGGTTTTAGACACAACCCCCCCCCCCACGCTCACATGGGAAGGATTCTCCTGCTATGCCGTCTCTCTAGTCTCCCTAGGTGCCTAGGTGTTTTTCTTTTGGGGGATCTGTGTGTATAATAGATGTGGTGTGGGTGGCATATGCTCATGTGCGTACAGATGTCTACTGTGTCCGTCCTTCTCTATGTATTTCCTTGAGATGGAGTCTCTGCATGTACTGCTGTGCTGGGGATGGAGTCTCTCTCTGGACCCATAGCTATGGTTTTCACAAGCCTCAGTGATTTTCAGGTCGCTGCTCCCAACAGACTAGAGTTACAGGTGTGCATGGCCATACCCAGCTGTTTACCAGGATGATGGGAAATTGAACTCAGGCCTTCATGCTCATATGGGAAGTGTTTTTACCCACTGAGCATTCTCTCCAGCTCCCCCCCCCCACCATGCACACATCTTGTTTCTTAAGCCAAGCAAGGTGACTATCAAAATTAACCACCACAGTGACTTTCTTACCGAAACAAGAGCTGGCAGGAAGATGTCAAAAGGAGTGGGTGCTTAGAGTCATTTCAGCAGAACCAGCCCTGAATTCCATTTGCAGCCAGGGCCCTCTGTTCTAAGAAATGTGCTCTTTTAGGAATGGGGACTGTTGAATGTTTTATTCTTTGTGCAGGCTGGGTTTTTTGTCTGTATGCCACAGGGTACCCCGAACCATTGGGGTATTAGTGGGCAGTTGTCTGTTACCAAAACTGGGAATACAATTGGAAGGGAATCTTGGCGTTTCTCACTAATACACCAACATATGCTAACACACTGATAAATTTGGGGTACCCCCAGATTCTTAGCTTGTGAATTCAAGGAATTGAAATCTACAGACTAGAGGGTAAGGTTTAGAGAGACTTTATTAGATTAAGAGAAGGAGATACTGAGAGCTAGCTCCCAGTGGGACCCAAATTGGGGTCACTTACAGATTTTGAATGGGGGCTCAGCTTAATTAATCATAATGCCAAGATCATATTTTAACCTTTATCCTAGGAAAGGAGAACTTCTTTCCAGGGAGGGACTCAGGTTGTTTATGGAAAAACAGATGTAGGGAACTCCTTTGGCAAGATCTTTAGCAAAGTGGAGATTTCAAGGGCAGACTCAAGGACATTCCTGCTTTTTTTTTTGGGGGGGGCGCATGGGCATTCCAAACTGCCTCACAATGAAAAGTAGGAACTCATGATTTCAGAGTCTGTCCGGAGAAAAGCACCTGTAGTCCTAGTAAGTTTTCCACCTCTGTGCTGCACCTGAGCCTTCTGTATTCAAGGCAGGTGTTCTACCAGTGACCTACATCCCAGGCCTGCTTCATGGTTGACAGACGCCGTGGTGCCAAATGCAAAACACTCAACCCTGCACAGTGGGTGGGGTGAGGAGGAAGGCAAACTTCACTAGGCTGTTAGCCAAGAAGAGGTGGAAAGGCAGACAGAGGCCACCGCCTCTCCCAGCTTGAAATGCTTGGCAGAGCCTGGCACCAGTAGGCATTCAGTAAATACTGAGTGATGGTTTATATTACATCTTTTCTTAGTCAGATAAAGTAGGCATTGTTTTGCACCTTTATAGAGATGAGAAAACCTGGACTCAGAGAGTCTACATAACTTGCCTCTGGTCACACAGCTAGAATGTGACAAAGCCATGATTTCAGACCAAAGTATATTGAAACCATAGTTCACATTCTTTTACTAGGCTAAAACTGAAGGAGCTAGCTACTGTAAAGGCATATTCATTTTCTTACTCCCCCCTTTTAAAAATTATTTTTATTAAAAAAACTTTATTTGCAAGTGGGGGGAGTCGGGGGAGAAAATGAATGGGCGCACGAGGGCCTCCGGCCCCTGCGAAGGTACTCTAGATGCACGCACTAGTTTGCATCTAGCTTTCCGTGGGTACTGGGGCTTTGCAGGCCTTAACCGCTACGCCATCTCTCCGGCCCCTTTACACCCTCTTTGGAAATCACTCAGTTGCTTGACATTTGGGTTTTTAGTGTGTTGTTTCTTATTTGTAATTGCCAAGAGTATTTGTGGTTCTCAGACCCTTACTCAGAGTTGTAGGATCTGCTTGTGGAAAGCCTGACTGAGTCTTTGGGAACAGGCCTTGGTGTGAATCCTTGTGTGTCTGTGAGGCTGGGTGTTCCCTTCTGAGAAAAGTTTCCTGGTGAGAAAACAAACAGCCATTTGATGTGGCCCCCTGCCTAGGAAGTGAGCCCAGCCCAAGAGCAGCTTAGACTCATTGGCTGAAACACCACAGATGAGTTCAGGGTTAGAATTTTGCGTGGCAGAACTCTCTATGGCCTTAGACAAAGATGACTTATAACCCGCAGAACAGACACTCTGGGTGTGACGCCAGCCCCTCCCTGGCTGCCAAGAGCAGTAACCATGCATTATTCAGAGTGCTGCACCCGTGCCATTTCCTCTCCTGCCCTTGCAGTGAGAGTCATAGTTGTACTGTTCCCTGTCATGCCTGTCACATCTGTTTAACCCTATCCTTGCTTTCATCCTTTACCTTCTTTCCCCTTTCCCCTTCTAGGTTGCCTTTTTTTCCTTTCCTTTTCCAGCAGGTCTTATAAATACTCAAGTATTTGAAGGGGTTCTTCCCTAGATAAGCAGAGAGGAGGGTCTCTTACAGGATTAAACAATCTGGAGATGTCCAAGGTTGGGTGCTTGTTCAGTCCTTGGCCCATGGTCTGAGCTTGAGACTTTCCTCCTGAGCACTCCTAGAAATGGTGCTCATAGTAATTACAGCTGCAGCAGCTGTGTCCCTTAGCTTTTGACAGGCACACTCAGGCTAGACAGGCAGCATCCACCTTGGTGAGCACTCCCCACACCCTTGAACATGCAGGCCTGTTTATGATTGCTACATAAATTGACCTAAAAAGCAACTACAAGCTGGGCTTGGTGACACACACCTTTAATCCCAGCATTCTGGAGACAGAGGTAGGAGGGTCATTGTGAGTTCAAGGCCACCTGAGACTACATAAGTGAATTCCAGGTCAGCCTGGGCTACTGCGAGACCCTACCTCAAAAAAAAAAAAAAAAAAAAAAAAAAAGACAAAACAAACACAAAAAAGCTCCTTTTTCTGAGATTTACTTTCCAGTTGATCTCTTAATAATGCAGTGTTTAGCCTGGAAGGGATCTTGCGGATCCTTAATTTCTACTCTTTGCTTGCTCTTCTCTGTAGTTCCCTTGGTTTTTAATCTCTGAGAAGGAAAGAATTATTAAAAAAAATGTCTTGGATATCTGACCATGTATGATCCAAAGAAAATGACTCTTTTGCTCTTCCTCAAGCTGCCTGTGGCCTGCTGCTGTGAGGGACCTAGGGATGGATGCTAAGGCCAGTATCACCAGCAAAACCTGCAATTAAGAATTGACCAGTGCTCTTAACCCTTCCTTCTCTGGTGATACAGATGGGGAGCAAGGTAGCTTTTTCCATGGTAGCTAGTTTTCCAGGGACTGGCGGCCCACAGAAACATGGATGTCATTAGCTCATTTTGGGGAGGAGTAAACAAAAACCTCATGTGGAGATAACTAGAGTTTGAGGGTTGCTGGGATCAGGCTTCAAGTAAGTTCCATGCCTCCACTGGACAGTTAAGTTTCTTCTGGCAGATTACTTCCCAGACCTGGCTCTCACCTGGAAACTACAGTAATAATGCCAGCTGTGTTGGGTTGCTGGGAGAAGCGAATGTGCCTGGTGTAGAGTTGGCTTTGTTTGGTTCTTTGTATCACATGGTCACTCTTGCATAATATCACTCACTGGTTGAGCTTTTTAGACAGTAAGTTATGAATGAATTCTAAAGGGTGACAAGAACGTTTAATCAATATTAACCCCTCTAGGGTGTGGAGAGACAAAGCAGGTGAGCCTGCCGTAGGGGGAGAGGCAGGGATTGGGGAGGGGGAGTAGAAATCTGGCTGCTTGTATTTTGGTATAGGGATTGTTTTAAAGATAAATTATCTTCTTGTACAATTTGACAGATCAGTGATTAGTGCTGGTGATTACTACTTACTACTATACTTTTTTACTTATAAATACTGTAAAGCTATAGAGAACATAACAACAGAATGTCAACAAGAAGCTTTTGATATGTGTCTTTAAATATTAAGGTAAAACAAAGAACAAAGAACAAAGTTCAACAAAGAACACTCTCTGGGAGGGATGTTTTCCCAGAAGGGAAATTTAGCAATGACAGCTAATTCCAAGTGTTGCTTTTGACTTTGGACGTTAGTTTTATTTGATGGAAGTATACCCAAGGAAGACTCTAGTTGAAGGACTGACAAACAGTTGGGGGATGAGCTTGGAATAGGTGAACATGAGAGGGTGCTGTGGGTGCTTTGAGGCAAAGCATACCTGATTGCTCTTGTGTGGAATGTAGGAAGAATCCTGGCTTTTCTGCATTTTTTTCCTATGATCACTCATGTATGGCTTGGCTTGTTTTTCTTCTAGGATGTGGAGAAAGAGAAGGAAACTCACAATTACCTCAGCAAAGAGGAAATCAAAGAGAAAGTTCATAAATATAATTTAGCTGTCACAGACAAGTTGAAAATGACCTTGGTAAGTAAGTACCCCTAACTGGTTTAGTTGACAATCAACCAAAGACAAGTATAAATTGTTGGTAGTATAATCTATATATTTCAAATGAGCAACTTTGCAGCAGTTTAATGGCCAAGATATATAGAACAAGAAAATAGAATATTTTTGTAGCTTTCAAGTTAAATCCATATTTTTAAAGTAACAATCTGAAAAGAAATGATTAGGTGAATTTTAAAAGAGTGAAGCTGTCTTATGGGCTGCAGGGAGAGCTCAGTGGGAAAAAGCATGAAAACAGGAATTGGATCCCCAGTCCTCACAAAGCATTAGGCACGGGGCTGAGGAAGATGGTTCATTGGCCAAAGACACTTCTCAGCAAACTCTGCTGGCCTGGGTTCAGTTCCCCCGCATTCACATAATACACAAAGTGGTGCATGTGTCTGAAGTTTGTGTGCAAGGGCTAGGACTCTGAGATCCTGGTGTGTGTGTGCATGCATATGGAAATTTTTTTTCTTAAATATATATTTATTGTCCATAATGAGTTACATTATTCAGTGTACAAACAATGAGTTGTTATCCCCAATGCCCCCCTCCCCATCCCCAATCAGCTGGATATCCTCCTCCGTGGGCCCTCTGGATTAGTCCTTGTGGCAGGGGACCCTGGATAGCCTAGTACTCAGCCCGATCCTTCTATCCCAAGTGTGTTGATACTGAAGGGTGCCATGCTTCTGGATAGTCTCCCCCACCACGGCTCTTACAACCTTTCTGCCCCCTCTTCCGCATAGGTCCCTGAGTCGTGGTGGATGAGTATTAAAGCTGCTTTAAGGTTGTGAGTTTTGGGGTCTTTGTGTCGAAGATCGTTGGTTTCTGTCTCACTGGCTTATCCTGTGTAGATTGAATGTCTTACACATGGAAATTTTTAAAGAAGTTAAAAGATAGAAATTCCAGGCATGGTGGCTTCTGCCTGTAATCCCAGGCCTGGGAAGGCAGAGACAGATCTGTGACACTTGCTGGCTAGCCAGTGTAGCCTCATCAATGGGCGCCAGGCCAATGAGACCCTATCTCAAAAAGAAGTGGGCAGCATTCCTGAGGCTGACACCCGAGGTTGCCCTTTGGCCTCTGCCTGCAGGAACACATGTGAACACATGCATCACACACACAGTGAATCACTTAATTTTATTTTAAAAGATTTTGCAAGGTATTGTGGCACATACCTTTAATCCCAGTACTTGGGAGGCTGAGGTAAGAGGATTTTTGTAGTTTCAGGCCAGTCTGGGCTAGAGAATGAGTTCTAAGTCAACTTGGATTTGAGGCCATGTCTCAAAAAAAAGAGAAAAAGAAAGCCAGGCGTGGTGGTGCATGCCTTTTAATCCTAGCACTCAGAGGTAGAGGTAGCATCTCCATGAGTTTGAGGCCACCCTGAAACTACATAGTGAATTCCAGGTCAGCCTGAGATAGAGCAAGATCCTATCTCAAATAAACAAATACAAAAAGATTCTGTGTTCTCTCCTCCCCAAAGAATCTTAAATACTATGTAACATATACACAGGAACTCTAATTCTAATAAGAGCGCTATTATTTCAGTCTTATGGAGAATAACTATGAGTGTGTCAGGATATATTTGTGCCTATGGGTGGCATGTAGTTAAGATTTTCATCTTTTGGTTGCTGTGTAAGGTGAGCTACATGGCATTCCGCTTCCTCACGGTGCAGTGCATTATAGCATCTTCAACAGTCTTTCTCTCTTTGAAGCACAAATACAGAAGGGGAGTTGGGGTGTAGGAAGCAGAGTCAGGATTTAGTGACATTGAACTGAGCTGACTGTGAATCTATAGTATTCATGTTCCTCTTAAACAGTTACCACCCACTTATTTAGTGATCTTCTGGTAGTTCCTGTCATCCCTTGCTTCCGTTTTTTGCAGGATCTTTGGACCTCTGCTTGCGAGTCTGTTGCCTGTGAACTGACAGGGTTTTGAAAAGGACAGGGTGACTTGTTTAAAACAGGTCCAAGCATTTTGTGATCCATATTTTAAACATAAACCTGTGATAAATGATCCCTCTTCAGTGACACTGTGCCATTAAGGAGGGCCAGGAGCAGATAATCAAAGACCATCATCATTCCAACAGTGAGGTTCTAGGAGAAAAATTTACTTGCCATCCACATCCTATAAAAATAGATATGTTTCCAAACTTTTTCTAATGAGATTTATTATTGTGGTTATGATTGTTATTGAGACAGGAGCTCATTCCGTAGCAGCAGACTGGCCTTGAAACCACACCAATCCCCTCCTACTTCAGGCTCCCGAGTGCCGGGCTATAGGTGTGAGCCACCATATGTGGCTCTAACAAAAAGTTTAAGTGTTGTAACAAAAGTGGTGTCTTTTTTTTTTAAGAATGAACAAAGGAATTTGTAAATTGATCTTGCAAAAAGAAAGAAAAATAATGGATAATAAAGGACGTTTTTAATGTTTGACTATGGTATTCTGTTTTTTTTTTAAAATCCATAATGAGTTACATTTAATGAACAAATAATGAGTTGTTATCCCCAGTTCCCCAATGCCCCTCTACCTTGTCCCCAATCAGCTGGATATCCTCCTCTGTGGGCAGTCTGGATCAGTCCATGGGGTAAGGGATTATGGATAGCCTAGGAGTCAGCCCAGTTCCACCCCCTTTGTATGATGTTACAGAGGGGAGCCATGTCTCTGGGAGTTCTCCACCATGGCTCTTATAATCTTTCTGCCCCCTCTTCCACTCAGTTCCCTGAGTCATGGTGGGTGAGTCTTAAGGCTGCTTTATTGTTGAGGTCTTAGGGGCCTCTGTACTTCTGCTTTAGGTTGTGTTGAAATTCATTGGTGCCTGTCTGGCTTATCCTTTGTTGACTGATTGGCTGTGTGGCTCTTGTTTATCCCACCATTCTATGCGGGATTCCATATGGATCCTCCACAGTAGGTCTGGTGTGGCTCACCTCTGCCAGGATGTCAGCTATCAGCCTGCGGTTCATTGTTAGGGTTGGAGGATCCACAGCTCTCTCCCTGTATTCTGATCTCAAACAGAATCTCCGTTGGAGAGTGAGATCAGTATAGGTTACCTGAGATACACATTTCTGAATTAGCTAGATTCTATTGTGAGTAGCCTCTTTGTAAATCACTCATCTAGTGTTTCTCTCTTTGGGGGCCCAAGAGTTTGGTTCCCAGTGCATTTTGCCCTGAGTCCCCAGTTCCAGTTAGGGGCTCCCCCTCACTTAGTGGATTTTTTGGCCGAATTAAAAGCTGTTGATTGTCTCCCCCAGGCTTTGGCACCTCCATTGCATAAGTGCTCCTTTCTTGGTTCCCTGTTTTCTCCCAGTAGGAAGTGTGTTCAGCCTACTCATGGCGGCAGACTGCGTTTCATGTCAGTGGTCTCTGTTTACACCAACTATCGTTGACCAGCTTCCCCTGGCAGCTTATGCAGTGCCTTCCAGCACTGCACTAACTACCATCTGGGGGCTGGTTACCTCGCAGGGTCTCTCGATGCTGATAGATGGCTTTCTGTGGTTTCTTCAGTGACAGGATCCTACCTGAGGCCTGGGGTGGGTATTAAAGAGCTTTGACAGAATCCTGTCTTGTTTTTGGGACCTCATGGGTCACTTCGTTCAGCAGCTCAGTGAGGGAAGGAGCCGATGACTGGGACCAGGAATTGCCAGACTGATCAATTTTTCACAGGCTTAGACTCTCTCCCCTTCTATTCATGGACCCTCTTGCCAGACGACTTTGTTCAATAGGTTACAGTATGCTCGTGAGGATTTTATGATTTTTGAGCCCATGTTGGTTTAGCTTCATGCTTCAGTCATTCCCTTCCCCCCTCTGTTTTGTTTAAACATGACAGTAATTATGATTGTGCAGTAAATAAGATAAATAATTATATTATCTGTAGTGCACATAATAACTTAGATTTGCTTTAACAGTATTGTTGCTTAAAGGTGTCCGAGATGCATCCTCCATGCTGAATAATAAATGAGGCATATAAAGCAGAATTGCTCATTTACTATATATCCTCATCCCCACTAGGAATAAAAGTGGCTCGTCCTCTTACTGCCAGCCTCTTTGTTGACATAGGTAGTTCACAGTCCTAATTGTGACCTTCCTTTTTTGTGGAGTGACTACTCATTGTTTGGGTATATTGAGCAGTGAGCCTAGACACATCCTCCTATTTTAATATGCCTGTGGCTTGGCTGACATCTGTACGGGAGGACAGCGACCTCTCCAATGGGTGTTTGATCCCCTCCCTCATGGAGCTTCTGACAGTGGGATGTGTCCACCCTGCAGACCTGCCTGTGGGAAAGTCTTAATGCCTATTAACCTTTCTGAGGTATTCCCTTGGGTCGCACAGCTCCAAGAGAAAGGAAGAGAAACAGCTGTTCACCTTCCTGTTTGCCACTGTCCACCAGTCTGCTCAGTGTGGCCTTTCTTCCTTCCAGAATTCAAATGGGATCTACACTGGCTTCATTAAAGTGCAGATGGAGCTCTGCAAAACTCCACAGACTTCCCTCAGCCCCAGGAAGCTGGCTCCCAGTGGCAGCGGCTCTATGAACACGCTTCATATCAGCAGCATGAACACCGTGGGAGAAGTGATTGAGGCCCTGCTCAAGAAGTTCCTTGTGACCGAGAGCCCAGCCAAGTTTGCACTTTATAAGCGTTGTTACAGGGAAGACCAAGGTATGCTGCCACACTTGAAGTGAAAATGTCTCAGCTTCTATTTCTGCCTTGTTGTCAGTAGCAGGAGGGTGACTGATGGTTTATCTGGCATATTGAGTCCAGGGACAGATTGGAAGCTGTGCTGTTATGGCAGATGCTTAATGTTTCCCACCTCTTAATACTTGTGACTTGAACAGTATTGGGTCTGAGAAGCTTGTAATTTATGGTGGATTTAGTGATGTGCACAGAGGGCCAGCTTTGGAGGAATGGCTTTGATTCTAACGCCTTTAGCACATAAAAATACTTATGTGCATGAAGTAAGCCTTACTTTATGTATATATATACATACATATATATATATATATACTTTATATATATATTTATTTGCAAGCAGAGAGAGAGACAGAGAGAGAGAGAGATGACAGGGCCTCTAGCAGCTGAAAATGAACTACAGATGCACGGGTACTGGGGAATTGAACCCAGGGTGTTAGGCTTTGCAGGCAAATGCCTTAACCTCCGAGCCATTTCTCCAGCCCCAAGTGAGCCTCACTTTAAAGTTTATTTACAAGGAGAGAGAGAATGGGTGAGCCAGGACTGCCAACTGCTGCAAACTCCAGATGCATGTGCCACTTTGTGCATATGACTTTATGTGGGTACTGAGAAATTGAACGCTTTGTAAGCAAGTGCCTTAACTCGTAAGCCCTCTGTTTTTAAATTTTTTATTAGTTATTTTTTTGCAAGGAGAGAGGGAGAAAGAGACAACTTTTGCCGCTGCAAGTGAATTCCAGAAACATGTGCCACTTTGTGCATCTGACTTTACATGGTACTGGGGAATTGAACCCAGGTGGTTAGGCTTTGCAGGCAAGTGCCTTAACTGCTGAGCCATCTCTCCAGCCCACTTTATTTGTTGTTTGTTTCAGGGTCTCACTATAGCACGTGCTTACCTCAAACTCATAGCTAGCTTCCTACCTCAGTCCATTCTGGGGTTATAGGTGTGAGCAACCATGCTTGCCTGCCTGTCTATTTTTCTTCATGCAGTTTTCAATAGTGTGTTTCACATTTAATGTTTATATGCACTCACTCTCTCTCCCTCTCCCTCCCTCTCTCCCCTCTCTCTGTCTCCTCTCTCTCTCTCTCTCTCTCTCTCTCTCTCTCTCTCTCTCTCTCTCTCTCTCTCTCTCTCTCTCTCTCTCATATGCATGGGTATATGCATATGCCCTTGGGCACTCCATATGCTGACCTGCCAGGAGTAAATTGGAATGTCAGGTGCTCACCTCCATTGCTCTTCTGCTTGGTCTTGTCTTGGACCCCTCCCCCCCTTTTTCTTTATCTTTCTACTAATTCCTGAGTTTATGGAGCTCTGGTTCTTAGGGGTCTGCTCCCCTGCAGAGTGTAGGTTATTGGTTCAAGTGGCCACACCTAGCTGTGTACATGGGATCAGGCCCTCATGCTTGTGCGGGAAGTGCACTTAACAGCTGAACCATCCTTCTGGTCCTAGATTTTCTTTTTTCTTTTTCTTTTCAAGGTAGGGTCTTTCTCTAGCTCAGTCAGGCTGACCTGTAACACTCCGTAGCTCCTGGCTGGCCTCAAATTCATGGCAATCCTAGCTCAGCTGGGATTAAAGGCTTGTGCCATCACACACAGCATTGTTTTTAGAGAGAATGAAGATCCTTTTTTTCATTTTTCATTTTATTTTATATGTATAAGTGGAGAGAGAGGAAGAGAGAGACAAATTGAGAAAATGAGAGACTGGGATGCACCAGGGCCTCTTGCCACTGCAAATGGACTTCAGATGCATGCACTACTTTGTGCATCTGGCTTTATGTGGGTACTGCGGAATTGAACTTAGGCCATTAGGCTTTACAGGAAAACTCCTTTAACCACCAAGCTCTCTCCTCAGCCCCGAAGATCCTTTTTTAGTTTCCCATCTTGTTTCTCAAAAGAGGGACAGAGTCATTCTGTATAAACAGATTCTGGGACTAATACCTATTTAAATTTATTCTTGGAAATTATTTCCTCCTTAATCAAGACAGTTGATATTGGGCAGATAGAATGGAAATGGAATGAATTTTGTTCCACTTTAGGCTCTTTGGATGGTGACTTAGTCACTAAAGAATGTGTGGACTGTGACTGGTACAGAGGAGCAAGTCGGGATGGGTGGAGGGCTGGTCATGAAAACGCTGCTCACATGCTGTTTTGTCTCCTTCCCCAGTGTATGCCTGCAAGCTCTCAGACCGGGAACACCCACTCTACCTGCGCTTGGTAGCAGGGCCCAGAACCGACACACTTAGTTTTGTTCTTCGTGAACATGAAATTGGAGAGGTAACTGTTCATTGTGGTGTCAAATACAGAACAGCTGGTGCTGCTTTATTGCTATAGTCTAGTGCCGACCAGGAAGGAAGGGAGGGTTGAGGAGGGGGGAGGTAAGGGAGACAGGGAAGAGACTTTAACTTATCACAAGTTAGCCCACAGTATAATCTCTTATAGCATTATATCGATCTGTGCTTTTCAGAGGTGGGAGGAAATGCAGTTTTTAACTTATAGTTTATCCCCAGTCCCCATGCAGGGCATCATTTTTTCACCTTTGCCCACCTCCAAATGACTAATTCACCTGAGCCTTGAAAGTTAACACTCTCCGTATATTTGCTGCTAAGGAAAGTCTCTGGCCAGTGTCCTTCTAAAGGGAAATAAAGTGAAACCCAGCCCTTTGACTACGAAAGACCCTCATGAGTAAGAAGTGTGGTTTATGTACGCAGCATTTGGCAATGTCTCTCCAGGGAGGACTATATTTAGGTGTTTGTGGAAGAAAAAGACAATTTGGACTACCCTGTAGATCAAGTGTTAGCTGTGACACTTAAGCTAATCTCTCAAGCCCCGGGTCTCAGACCTCCAGATGGTGTGAAATGGCCATGTTGGACATTTCAGGGTGTGATGAGAGCATGGTTGCCTAGTTAAAGAGATAAACTGCTTCCCACAGTTTGTTAGGCGGGGAGGGATCATGTCCTCGGGTGACTTCTCTAATCTTTCAACCCTCCATTTAAAAACAATCTGTAAAGTGGGACTGATACTTTCAAAGGCAGTTTAGAGCTTATGACACAGCAAGTAGTGTTTCTGTGTAAATTCAAATGACAGGGAATTTAGGAAATTTTAGATAGTCATTTTTAGTCCCAGCACTCGAGAGGCAGAGATAGGAGGATCACATCACCATGAGTTCAATGCCAGCCCAAAACTACATAGTAAATTCCAGGTCAGCCTGGGCTAGAGTGAGACCCTACCTCAAAAAAAAAAAAAAAAAAAAAAAAAAAAAAAAGAATGAGAGAGAGAGAAGATTGTCATTTTGGGCAGTTTAAAGATTCTTTTGACTCTGATGTTTTTAAGCTTTTTATAAAATTCAAAGTCCTTTTGGTGAGAGTGCTGGATGCACTAGATGCAGAGCCTCACTGATATTTTATATCTTCTTGGTGGTGGCTTTGTAGTATTGCCCAGAGTTGAATGAAGCCGGGGCAGCCTTGTTGGGAGAAATCAATGCTGTGTTTGAATGAATGGTCCACACTGCCTTACTGGTCCTCAATACCATGTTCTTATTTCTCACTTTTTTCATTGTAGGGTCTCGCTCTAGCCCAGGCTGACCTGGAATTCACTGTGTAGTCTCAGGGTGGCTCGAACTCATGGCGACCCTCCTGCCTCTGCCTCCTAAGTGCTGGGATCAAAGGTGTGCGCCACCACTCCTGGCCTTTTGTCACTTTTTAAAAAAAAATATTTTATTTATTCATTTTCAAGCAGAGAAATACAGAGAGAGAGGAGAGATAGAGATAGATAGCACCAGGGCCACCACCTTGTGGGTCTGGCTTATGTGGGTCCTGGGGAATTGAACCAGCGGCCTTAGGCACTGGAGGCAAGTGCCTTAACCTCTGAGCCATCTCTCCAGCCCCCCTTTTGTCACTTTTTTAAGGAAACTAAACTGAGGCAAAACATCAGCAAGGCTCCCCCCAGCTGTTAAAGACAGGAGGGAGAAGATACGATGCTTTTATGTGGAAGACCTTATGTGCATAAAAATGGCATGTCAATTTCTTACAATTACAGAGCATTTAATGTGGAAGTTGTTCTCCCTTACTCCATATTTCCCATTTTTCTTCGCTACCCAGCTTCAGCTGAACACTGCCATTTGGCAGTTGAATTTCTTCCCATGTCAACCTATGCTTTTATATTGGGTTATTTAGAGTCTGCCTTATTAGCCTTTCTGGACTGGCAGAAGTTCTTTGGGATGAGAGGGTGTGCCTAGATGATGCCAGATCCTCTCCTTGGCACGCAGGGCTTTGTTTATGAAACTGACATCCCTACTATGCTCACAAGGTACCTGAGAACTTGTTTTAAAAGAGCAATTTTTCGGGGCTGGAGAGATAGATGGATTAGTTCTTAAAAGCATTTGCTTCTAAATCCTAAAGACCTGAGTTTGATTCCCCAGTACCCATCATGTAAAGCCACATGCACAAAGGGCTTATCATGTATCTAGAGTCCCTTTGCAGCCAGGCGTGGTGGCGCATGCCTTTAAATCCCAGCACTCCGGGAGGCAGAGATAGGAGGATTGCCGTGAGTTCAAGGCCACCCTGAGACTACATAGTGAATTCCAGGTCAGCCTGGACTAGAGTGAGACCCTACCTCGAAAAAAAACACACACACACACACAAAAATAAATAGAGTCCCTTTGCAGAGGCCAGAGTCCCTGGTGTGCCCACTCTCTTTTCTTTCATATATACATACATATATATATATATGTATATATATATATGATAATATATATGCATATTAGTACCTGCTGAGTACTGAGTGCTGAGCCAGAACTCAGTCTCAAGGGCAAGAGACAAACACCAGCTAATGAGAGGCTCGTAGCTACAGTACAGGTGAGGTGCTGGTCAGGTAGGCAGTGAACAAATATCCATCATTTTAAAATCTTGGTTGTAATCAGTGAGAGGTTCTGATAACATAGTTCTGCATGAGAAGAGAAAGGAGAATGTTTTGGAAGCCTTCTTAGAGAAAGTGGCATTTGGGCTGAACCCTAAAGGATGGCGGGAGTGTGGCAGGCAAAGTGGAGCAGAGAGCATGTACTGAACAATAAGAGACAGGGTTGGAGCATTCAGTGTCTTGCAGACTTCACCTAGACAACCAAGGGAAGACAGAAGAATGCTTCTAGACCTGGGAGCAGCAACCTTAAGGCTGTGTGCAGAGCAAGGAGTAAGAGTAGTTAGGGGCACACCTTCCTGCCACTGTTTCCAGTGCTGTGGCAGAGGTGATGTCCACCCCTCTGCTCATGCCATCGATTTCCCTGCCAGGATGTAGTCTCCCCTCAAGTCCATAAGCCTAATAAACCTATTCCTCCACAAGCCAAAAAAAAAAGTAGTTAGAAGGCCAGGTAGGAGGCTGATGGCAGGGTTACAGGAGTGGGTGTATGTGTGCAGGTAGAGAGGGGAGGATGACCGTGACATCTTGAAGTGAAGATGCAGAGGTGTCCTTCCTTTCTTCCTGAAACAGTCCCATGTAGTCCAAACTGACCTCAAACTCCCAAGTAGTGAGAGTGTAGGCCTGGGCTGTCATACCTGGCTGGAGTTGCTTCTAATGCCTGGGGGGGGGGGTGTCAAGTTGGGAGGAGCATGGAGATATGGATATATATATATATATATAAATGAAATTTCTTATTGTCCATAATGAGTTACATTATTTAGTGGGCAGACGATGAGTTGTTATCCCCAGTTCCTGATGCCCCACTTCCCCATCCCCAATCAGCTGGATATCCTCCTCCGTGGGCCATCTGGATCAGTCCTTGGGGCAGGGAATCATGGATAGCTTAGTATTCAGCCCAGTTCTCCTGGCCCTAGTATGTTGTTACTCAGGGGCATCAGAGCATAAATATATTGAGGGCTGGCATCAGTAGGGTCCCCACACACATCATCAAGAACCCACAGGCCTGGGTGACCCCAGGCACATTCATAACTAAATTTGGCTTTTATCATGGAGTGATGAATTCCCACTCTCCTCTGAGCCCTGCTACCTGAGGCTACAGAAGCATTCTGCTTTAGCCTGTGATTGAGAGCCACTCAGGAGGCAGAGGTAGCAGGTTCACTGTGAGTTGGAGGCCACCCTGAGACTACATAGTGAATTCCAGGTCAGCCTGGGCTAGAGTGAGACCCTACCTTAAAAAAACAAACAAAAAATTTCTGCCTTGATTGAATTAACCGCCTGGCATTTCTCTCTGGTGTTTTCCCAGTGGGAAGCATTCAGCCTTCCAGAACTACAGAACTTCCTGCGCATCTTGGACAAGGAAGAAGATGAGCAGCTGCAGAACCTGAGGAGGCGCTACACAGCCTACAGGCAGAAGCTGGAGGCAGCCCTCAGTGAGGTGTGGAAGCCCGGCTAAAGCCCGGGGCTCCATGCCAGGAAGGCACAGCTTGGGACCCATGTACAAAAGAGCAGTGTGTGCCTCTCTTTCAGAGAGCTGTCATGCCCTATAAATGCTAGGGTCTTCCCCTTTTCTCTCTAGGTGTAGTTTGCAAAGCCTGGTCTCACAGCATCCTGCGAGAGGGGCTCTAAGCTTGTTCTGTTAGAGCACAAGACATGACCTCTTGCAAGCTGTGAACCTGTGGTCACCAGGAGCATTCTAGATTGCTTGGAAGCGTGAACTCTGGGTTAATTTTTCCTTATTTTATTCTAGTTATTTTAATTATGTGATGAAGTCAAGCTTCAGGATGTGCAAACGTGTTTTTAAAAGCTTAACAAGGAATCTCTGAATGCTTGTCCTATGTTGAAACTACCTGTTTGTCTTTTTTTTTTTTTTTTTTTTTTTTTGTCCAAGGACTATGTCCATGTGAACTGAAAAGCCCAGGAATTTGGGAATTGTTGGGGAACTGAGGAAGTAGTTTGTAAGAGTTTTGACAAAGAAAGGAAAGAGAAAGTCTGTAAGAGGGTCTGTGGGGAGGTAAAGGCCGAGGGCTAGGGAAGGGGTGGTGTGATTGATAGACGTGGTGGAGGAAAAAGGTGCATTTTCTTGTGAGTTAAAAGCATTCGTGTTGAGATGTGAGGCTCATTTTAGAATTGATTGGGTAAAATAGGGGGTCAGAGCCAAAGAGGTAGGAGCTGAGCCCAGATAGGGATCTGTGAACTCTGTGGCTGACTGAAGAGCCTAGCAGGTGGATCTTACAAACCTTGGCAGAGGTGGACCTTGCCGCTAGACCACACCCCCATCTGTGGAGGGTCTTCTCTGTGCAGGTGAAGCCTGACTATTCCTGATTCCTGTGAGGTCATACACGTTCACCCCTTCAGAGGGTGTTTTCAAGGTTGAAAAGGAGTTTGAGTCAAGGCAGCTGTTTCCCCCTCTGGTTAACTAGGAGACTTAGCAAGTCCAGGCTCACAGCAAACTTTACGACAATCATTCTTCCCTTATATTTCACCCCTTTCCTTGTCTTCCCTTCTATTGTGTTTTCCTTTCCCCTTCCTTTCTTCCCTCCCTCTCTCCCTCCCCCAGTCCTTTCCCTTGTCCTTTTCTAGGTTAAGGTCTGTTCTCACCCAGTAGAGAACATAAGATATTAAAGACCCAGTCCTACCCCATCCTCAGTTCTAAGAGACTCGACTGAGTAGGACGCCCCAAGGAAGGAGGAAAGTCCACACCCTGCTGACCACACAACAGGCCTTCATTATGGAACTATTTTAACAAAAGTACATGTTCCTTCCAACCAAAGAAATGCATGTGCAATAGAAGCCTTCCTTCACCAGCAGGTGTGCTAACCTCATTTTCTGCATCGGAGAAGAGAGGGGACGGTGTACGGTGGTTCTGGGGCCCTTACGGTCGGTCTATTTCTAGTCTAGTTATAGTTTGTTTATAATTCCCAAGGAATTGTGAACACTTTGACACCTGATGGATTCTTTTTGAAATTCCAAGGTGCTGCAGTTTTTTGCCTTCTAAGCAAACTGTGCCTTTGATTGCATGTCTGCGCCTCTCGATGGCTCTCCTGATGCTCAGAGAAACCGTCTTGTGGGAGGCAGGTTCAGTGTTGGTTATGCTGTGCCACACAGGCTGCCAAGACAATCAGCTCTTTCTAAGCTTTTAAGGAAAGGTGGGAAAAAAAAGTAGAGCTAGCTATAAAATATGTATGGCACATCTTGTTTAATTTTGCATGTACTTTTTTTTAGTGCATTGATGAGTTTAAGTGACATTGTCATCCAACACTTTGCCTTTTTTGTTCAGGGAATGCTTCCATGATTTTGTACTGGTTTTACTGTTCAGACTTTGGCTTGGGTTTGAGTATACTGTTATTCACCACCTGGTCTTTTAATTACTCATTCCAGTAAACTTAGAGTTTGGGAAGCATCTGTTTCTCAGATTAAGACACTGTTAGAACCTAAAGTAGTAGCTGATGGGTATCTGTGAATTTTTTTTTTTTTTACTTGAAGTAGATTGTCTGAAACAGGCGTCCTCATCTGTTTATCCAGAACCTCGCTCGCTCGCTCGCTGTCATGTGCACTACAAGTCTTGATTTGGAAACGTCACTGTATTGAAGACTGATGTTCTCTCCAAACACTGGTTACCACAGCAGCATTTTTAATGTGTGGGAAAAAAAGGGCCCCAGAGGCCAAAGGTTTTTAGCAACCATTATACAAATCTTTATGTAAAATGAAACTAAGCTTTGCTGTAATACTGTTTTCTCTTCAAAATGTGATGGTACAGGATGGTGTTAAATGAAGGCTGGTATCACAGGGGAGCTTTTTAAGTTGTAGAAGTAAAAAGTTATAATTTTGATGAGTTTTAAGTTTATTTTTATAGGGAAGGTTTTTTCTTCCCTACAATTGTTTCTGGAATGGCAAAATTGTTTCCACTATTAAAAATCAAAGTTATTAGTTGATATTTGTATGTTTTTATTTGTGATAACATGCTAGACTTTTTTTAAAAAAGGTCACAGTTGTGGAATAAGCTTTTTTTAAAAAAATATTTTTATTGTATGTGTATTCCTGGGTCTCTTGCCACTACAAATGAATGTCAAATTCTTGTACTACTTTTTGCATCTGGTTTATGTGGGTGTTGTGGAATTAACCCTGGGCTGGCAGGCTTTGCAAGCAAGCTCCTTTAACCACTGAGCGATCTCCCCAGCCCCAGAATCAGGTTTTTGCACATCAGAATTCAACAGTGTTTTACAAGGGTTTTTGAGGGGGTTGGGGTGGGATATATTGTTCTTCCAAATGCATGTTTTTTCTTATTTTATTGGGGGAAATGGTCCTAACAGCCTATCTGCCCATACTGAATAGTCTGTATTTAAATTGTTTTCCTTGTGAACTATACATACACTGAAAACTATAGTAGGAATGCAGAGCACCGAAGAACTACTATGAAGTGGACATCCTGTGACCACTACCAACAGAACAGGACCTCCATTCTTGCTCTGAGGTGTCTTGAAACGGAGTACTTGCAACATCAGGGAGTATTGTATTGTGTGTTGTCCCCCACCATTTTGCACAGAAGGGAAAGGGAGTTGCGTTTGGACCCAGTGGGACCTGCAGCCTTGCGCCTTTCCAGGGTTCTGCCTGGCTGCCAGTTACTCTGCTGCCCCCTAGAGGGGTTATTTAACCAGGAGCCAGGCCATGGACTGACAAGTACCTTAATTTGCTTTAAAAGAAAATTGCCTCTGGATAGTCCGCCTTTCTTTTTTTTTCCTTTTTTTTTTTGTTTTGCCTATTTTTGAATTTTTATCCTTTATAGAGAGAGACAGTTTCCTTCCCTAAGCTTCTCACATAATAGATATACGAGTTGATCTCTCTTAATTTTTTTTTTTTTTGAGGTAGGGTTTCACTTTAGGCCAGGCTGACCTGAAGCTCAGGCTGGCCTCAGACTCACTGCAATCCTCCCTTTGCCTCCTGAGTGCTGGGGTTAAAGGTTTGGGCCACTATACCTGGCGTAAGTAAATATCATGTTTCAAATTTTTGGAATTATTGTGTTGCTATATTTATATATACTCCTCCCCCTCCCCCATGGTAGCTACTAGCTCATCAGTCCCTCCCCAAGGCAGGTCATAGACGCTAACCTTCCCTTGTCTGTCTTGGAACTGGTCATAAAGAAGTTACTTTGGAGTGGGGTGTAGCTCAGTGATAGAGCACTTGCCCTATCAAAAAATAAAGTAGATATAATTACCTTTTAGTCAATTATCTTGGTGATAGGGATTAGGAGTCAGGCCTCCCCCTTTTTGTAGGAAACTAGTTACAGGTCCAAAGGAAATGAACACATACCTGTCCTGGCGGAGCAGGTGAGATTTTAAGAAAAAGAGTCTGGTAACTGAAATCCACAAAGCCCTCACTCTCCAGAAGGCTACCGGGCCACACGTACGAAGTAACCCATACTTGAATCATCAGCCACCAGGACCCCCTCCCACCACCACACACACACACACACATCCAAGGCAACCAGTCACCTTGACTTGATTCCTATTTTCATTCCCAAGAACCTAAAAGGCTGCCATCCAGACACTGTGCTGCTACTCTCTGGTATGCCTCTGAGCTTGGGAGCTTTTCTGCTTTCTTTTTGTCACACTCTGCTTCCACACTGCAGATGCAGTGTAACAGTGCCCTCATGGGCTGTATCCCTCCTTAAACCATGACCCAAAGGAAATACTTCCTTTTAAGTTACTTTTGCCAGGTATTGTTTCCCTTAAGCAAAGAGAAAAGTAACTAACATGTCCACATGAAAATTATTTTCCTTCCTGCCAGCCAGTCAGGGAGGTGGGCAAGGCAAGTGCAGCCTTCCTTGTGTGTGTGTGTGTGCACATGTATGTAGTCTATATGTGCTCATGTGTTTGCTGCAGGTGTGAGTGCATGTATGTGTGTGTAAAAGCCAGCATATCTTCTCGGTTGCTTTTTACCTTATTTCCTGAGATAAGGTCTCTCAGTTGAACCAAGAGCTGCTTGCTTGATTATATAGCCTAGCCAGCTAGAAGCCGTGTTTCTGCCCCCCTAGTCCTGGGATTACAAGTGGACCACTATGCCTGCCCAACATTTACATGGGTGCTGGGGATCCAAACTCCGGTCTTCACACTTACAAAGCTTCATCTATTGAGCCAGCCCTCAACCTGTCAGGGGTTTTTGATTCTTGATGTGAATGGAACATCAGTCATTTTGCTTGTTTTGGGGATGCTGGGGTTTGAACCCAGGGCCTCGTGTGTGCAGATCCCGTGCTTTTTCTGGGAGCTGGACCTCCAGCCCCAGCAGTCATTTCAACTCGATGGATTCAAGTTAGAGTTTAGCAGCTGAAAGAACAATTCACCCTGTGCTTCTTCCATTACTTTGGAAGGGGGTGGATTTTCCTCTATTCTTCAGTTTTTTAAAAATTTATTAGGGGGGGAGGAAGGGGGGGAGGGAAGGGAAGAAGGGTATGGGCATGCCAAGGTTCCCTGCCACTGCAAACTACAGACATGCATCACTTTGTGCAACTGGCTTTACCAGAGTACTGGGGAATCAAACCCACCCTATAAGGTTTTGCAAGCAAACACCTCTAACCACTGTACTCTCCTGCCTTCGTCTTTTGAGGTAGGGTCTCACTCTAGCCCTGGCTGACTTGGAATTCACTCTGTAGTCCCAGGCTGGCCTTGAACTCATGGCGATCCTGGGATTAAAGATGTGCACCACCATGATGCCTGGCCTCATCTTCAGTTTTGACTTAACTGAATTTATCTTGGCCGTATGGGGTTTGTCAGACACGGCGGAGGAGGTAAGCGAGGGTGTGAGCGAGGGGGAATCCGATCTGTGTAGTGGGCACTGTCAAGTCTTGGTTATTTTTAAAAATTCATGCTTTCAGGAGGAAATTGATTTAAAAATGGAACACTCAAGATTCTAGGGCTATTAGTAGATGAATCATCTTGGGCTTTCCCTTGAGCTCCCCATAAAGGCAGTTAGAATCAGTGCTCTGAGCAGCTGGGCCTGGGGCTGCCGAGGCTGTTCTGTCAGGGGAGGGTAGACAGTGATGACTTGTGGATACGGTGTTTTCATGAGCCAGGCATGGTGGCACAAGCCTGGAATCGCAGCACTCCTGGGAACAAGGCAGGAGGACTGCACTGTCATGGCCAGCCTGGGCCACACATGAAAGCTTCTCTCGACAGAATAAAACACATAGCAACATCAACAAAACCCAACCTCCCACAACCGGCTATCTCCTTGGAGACTAGACATCGTCTTCGGGAGTCCTCTGCACCTCTCCTAGCTGTAGGGAGGTAGGCCTGTGGGGATGTTTCTAGACAGGTCAGGAAACAGCCACTTGGGCAGCTAGGAGACAGGAAGGGCTCTAGACACACCCGTGCTGCAATTTCCTGCCCCTTTGCCAGCGTCCTTCACCCATGGCTGAGCCCTCAGCAGGGCAGTCACATTACAGGTAAGATGGAGAGAGCCAGGATGGTGCAGGCAGGAGCTTCTGGTTTCCCTGGCTGTGTGGAGGGCACCATAGGCTTCTTTCTCTGGAAGCATTCAGGAGAGCACAGTGGAGGGCTGATGGTTACCCTGAAAGGTGTTTCTACATTAGTAATCACTCGTTCCAGAACCCTGGAAAGACTCCAAGGTGTCATGTGGACTTCAGGCCTAATCTGGGAGATGCTGGGAGAGAGCCTGGGGAGAGAACACACTGCAGTGTAAATCTTAGGGACTTAAGCTGGAAGAGATCCATTGTCCATCTGAGCTGCTTTCCCAGCCCTGGAGGAGTGAAGGCATAGTGACAGCAGGTGCCTAGGAAACTAAGCCCGACTCTTGGCATCTGCAGCTGCTAAGGGGCTGCTTCTCCCCCACCCCACCCCACCCCACCCCAACCGCTCTTGGGAATTAGAGACACACTGGAGAGAAGACTTAGATGTGTGACGAGCCTGTTAGCCAAACAAGCCCATTAAAATAGTTTCCAACATGTGCCGAGGCATTTTAGCAATCGTTCTCCACAGAAGCTGCTGCTTGGTCTTAGTAACAATAGGTGGGAAACAGTACCGGTTTATATTATGTGGGTAAGTAAATACATATTGCTTTAAGTGCTGGGGATTGAACTCCGACCTTATGGCACACCTTTGCCACTGAGCTACATCCTAAGCCCTTGGTTTTCTGAGGGTATCACTATGTAGTTTGGGCTGGCTTGTCTTGAATTTGTGATCCTCCTGCCTCCAGGGAGATGATGGAAGATGGGAGAAAGTATACAAAGAAACTTAGGTTTTAGAGCTGGGATTACAGTGTGTGCTGTCACACTTGGCTTACATAAGATATTTTCCCTCTGGAGACAAGATGAACTCTACCACCAAACAACTTAGCCCTGCTTCTGCATCTATAAGTAAATGAGCTTTTGGCCACTAGTTTTGATTATAGCATTCATACATTGCTGTGTAACAAATTGCCTTAAAATCAGAAATTTAAAACAACATTCAGTGTTAAGAAAAATGAGAATGGGCAGGCCAGGGCCTTGTAAACAAATTGCAGATGCATGCAACACTTTGTGCATCTGGCTTTATGTAGGTACTGGAGAATCGAACCCAGGTCACTAGGCTCTGGAAGCGAGCTCCTTTAACCGCAGAGCCACCTCTCCAGCCCACTTTGGTTTGTTTTTTTGAGGTAGGGTCTCACTCTAGCCTAGGCTGACCTGGAATTCACTATGTAGTCTCCTACCTCTGCCTCTCAAGTGCAGGGATTAAAGATGTGTACCACCAAGCCTGGCTCAACATTTTATCACATCATTTTCATTTTGTAAATCACGAGTTAGGGAGCAGTTTAGCTGGGTGGTCCTTGGAGGTTTCTGGTGAAATTGGAGATGTTGACTAAGCCTGCAGATATCTGAAGTTCTTGATTGGGGCTGAGAGATACGCTTTCCACATGGCTTCCTCACATAGCTGCCAAGTTGGGCTGATCTTTTGGAGGCAGCTTCACATCCTAACTGCGGAGCTCACCAGACATCTTGTGATCTTCGCTAAGAGTTGCTCTCCAAAGCAAACCTACCAAACACTACCTCTTATCTTATAATGGTGGCAGTTTTCTCCTAAAGACAGAATCCAGGAGAGGGCAAGGCAGAACTAACCACATGTTTAATGACCTAGTCTTGGGAGTTACATACCAGCACATACACCGCATTCTGCTAGTACACAGCCAACCCTGACACATTGTGTGGGGGGACTCCACAGCATCATGAGGAGCTATTTTGGAAGCTGGCTACTGCAGCCATGATGGGAACAGTTAACAAGGGTGCAGGAAGAGGAGCCCTCTTTTCTATTTCCCAGCAATGCTGACAAGCAGGACAAGGACTGCCTGAAGTAGAGACACTTCGTAATCTGAAACTATGTCTCCTTAAGTATAGGTGTAAAGACGGGTTTCTTCTCCTTCTACAGGAACAAGCAAGCCCTCAGACCACTACCCAGCACAGTAACTACTCCTGTGTGATGAGGGAGGGACAAAGCCGTCATAGATCAGAGACAGAATTTAATAAAGATGGATTTGGGGCAGCAACCGTAGCTCAGTGGATTGACATGTGCTTAGCATGTTCAGGGGATCAAGCCCAGCACCGAAAAACAAAGATGGACTGTGGTGGTTTGAATGTATGTATCGCATAGTCTCTGGGACTTGGTTTTTTGAGGTAGGATCTCACTCTGTAGTTCCAGGCTGGCCTCAGACTCACAGTGATACTCCTACCTCTGCCTCCCTAAGGCTGGACTAAAGCTGTGTTCCACCATGTCTGGCCCCTCAGGAATTTTTGATTGAGGTTAAGCTTCCCACTTAAGTCTCCAGCAGCCTGATGGAAGAGGTTTGTCAGGGAGGCAGATCTTGAGTCCAGCCCTACTAAACTGTGTTGAGAGACGAGTTCAAGCACTGGCTGTGTGTGCTTGCTGGTATTGGTTTCTCTCTGCTGTGATGAAACCTCCCCTGGAATCTGTAAGCCTGAAATAAACCCCTTCCTCCAATAAACTGCCTCTGGTCGGGTGTTTGTCCCAGCAATGAAAAAGTAACTGCAACATGACCTTTTTTTTTGAGGCAGAGTCTCATTATAGCCCAGTCTGACCTAGAACTCACTCTGTCAGGCTGGCCTCCAATTCACAGCAGTCCTCAGCCTCCTGAGTGCTGAGACTAAAGGTGTACACCATGCCTGGCCAGGCTGTCAACTCATAGTCTTCTTCCCTCAGCCTCCCAAATGTTAGGATTACAGGTGTGCACCACCACCCTGCCCAACTTGAAAGTCAGATTTTTGAAATTCTAATTTTGTTTTCAAGGTAGAGTCTCACTTTAGCCCAGGCTGACCACTCTGTAGTCTCAGGCTGGCCTCAAACTCACAGCAGCCCTCCTACCTCTGCCTCCTGAGTGCTGAGATTAAAGATAGCTCATCTAATCTCATCCCAGCTCCTGTTCTTGGCCAGCTCTGGCTTCCTAACTTCTGTGGATGGGGCAGGGAAAGTATCTAGCTAGGTGACCCTTGCTACTAACCAGCTGAGAAATCAAGGCCCAAGGCTTGCTGCATCCTTTTTTAAACATTGGCAAGGAGAAAAAATAAAACAGAAAGAATGGGCATGCTAGAACCTCCAGCTGCTGCACACGTACTCCAGGTGCATCTGCCACTTTGTGCATCTGGCTTTCCGTGGGTACTGGGGAGTTGAACCCAGGTCCTTAGGGTTTGTAGGCAAGTGCCTTAACCGCTGAGCAATCTCTCTAGCCCTTGACCAGGGCTTTGTGCATGCTAGGCAACAGTACCAACTGGGTGACATCCTCAGCTGTCAGGGGTTACTTTATGCTATATTAGTAAAGTAGTTGTGACAGAGACTATGTGACGGGTCAGCCTAAAATATTAGCTATTTATCTCTTTAAGAGTTTGTTGACCGCTGTAAGAAGTCATTTTCACTATGGAAATAGATCAAACACTTTGATATCACTGCAGTGTCTGAAAGTAAGTCTACTTAAAAGCTGGGCAATCAGGGAGGCCCCCAAAATAATAGAAGCTATTGCCAATGCTCTCGGTTGCTAACCAGAACTAGATGGGTAAGACATTGTTGAAGAGTCCACATTCTTCGGCTGAAAAATCAAGCTAGATATTTTCCTGCTGGCTGTCATAGTGCTGGAAAGTTCTATACAGGTTGCTGGGGAGAAATAGTCTTAACCAGCAAAGAGTCCTGGAGGATCTACAACTGGCCAGCCAGGCAAACTGTGCCCACTGGCACAATAGTGGTATGTGTTATAGGAGGAGCCAGATGCTCTGACTGGATTTGGTCTGCTCCTCAGGAGGGCATTTATGGCTGCGAAGGCCACAAGCCCTGGGGGAGCTAGATGGATATGGTGCACTCATCAAGTTGCCCTCCAAATATTTATCTTTATGCCCATAGATTACTGCTGCTCTCACTTTTCTTCAAGCAAGCTTTTCGCAGATGCCAGTGACTACTGGAAGACTCCAAGCTTATCCAAGTGCTGAGAAGTGACAGTTGAGTGCTCAGCACTAAATGAGGCATTTATACTACACCCTCCAAGGCTCAGGGAACATTGTAGAAGAGGTGGCAGAAATAATGGAAGAGCCAAAGGATGAGGAGGAGTGCTTTGGAATGGCCGTTACATTCATGGCCTTACAGCGACTGACATTACCTGCTCATGACCTGCATAATATTCAGCTTATCAGCATTTCACTATGGATGGAGGGCAAAACAAGAAAAAGAAAATCAAAATAGAAAGAGGGACTAGTTGGAAAGAAGAGGCTCAGTGGATGGGGAACCAAGGAGGGAAGGACATAGGTAATGAGAGAATTATGATCAAAATGCATTATGCACATGCATGAAAACTGTCAAAGAAAAAGCTAAAAAAAGGCAGAAAGAAAAGGGCTGGAAAGATGGCTCAATGGGTAAAAGGGCTTGTTTGCAAAGACTGACAGCCCGGGTTCAATTCCCCAGGACCCTCATAAAGCCAGATGCACAATTGGAGCAAGCACCTGAAGTTTGTTTACAGTGGCAAGTGGCCCTAGTGCCCATTCTTCTCTCTCATTCATATTCTCTTGTTCTCCTCGCAAATGAATAAAAATATATTTTTAAAAAAACTGGCCAAGGTTAAGATTTTTCTCCATAGCTGTAAGAAATGATCTATCAGAGGATTTTCTACGTGCTGCTGTTTCATTCAGAGTTTATCAGTAAGGGGCCATGTATGTAAGAGCTAGCCAGGGAGAAACTACAGAAATAATGAGGAAATGGTGCATTTTTACTACTAGGTACTGGGTGTGGTGCACTTGGGAGGCAGAGGTAGGAAGAGAAGATTGCCACCCTGAAACTACACAGTGAATTCCAGGTCATCCTGGACTAGAGCAAGACCTACCATGAAAAAAAAATCCAAACACATCCAACAAACCCCAAACAAAACATTAAATAGTCTAAGAGTGTATCTCAGTGGGATAGTACTTACCTAATACATGTGAAACCTGGGCTTGATTCCTAGTATCACAAAACTACCATAAGAAGCCACGATGTATAAAACAGCACCTGTTAGAATTGCTACTTGTGGACTAAAATAAGAACACATTCCCACTAAAGCAGAAATAAATTTTAATTCTTTGAAAAATGCAGCAGTGAACAGGGGTCCTGTGAAGGGCACTTTCTAAGTGAATGGCTGAGAGGACAGAGCCAGGGCAGAATTAACGTCTAGGAACAAGTGATGCTAACATAAGGGAATGTTCAAAATCAAACTAAAGGGCCCAGAATGTACCCATGTCATCCCATCGGTGGGCTAGGGAAATACCTTTTGCTTGCTCTTAAGGATCCTGGGCTACCACCACTTTATTAAAAAGCACAAATTAGGCGCACAAATTTAAGATGTAACTTCCATGGCTATTCTTACTATTTTGTAAAAACTTCACACTGCTAACTCAAAAGGTGTTTGCAACAGCACCATTTGTTAAATCCAAAGAAGGTATTCCTTACTTCGAAATGGCACGTGAGAGAACTTTAAAACAAGAAGCCTTATAACCCCTTTCATTCCAAATGGTTTCATGGTCCTCTAGTTCTGAAGGTCACCAGCAAACACGGGCCTGACCTCCTTCAAGGGAGAAGAATCCAGAAAAGAGCAAAGCAAGCTTCTCTGAGGCCACAAACTGAGGTCTCCTGTTCAAAGTAGGAAAGGTACCACAACCAGGAGGTACAGAGAGGACCTCACCATCTCCCAGCACCCAAACACATCACCGAATGTAAGAGCAGTGAGGTGGACACTGCCAGCAGCTGACTGTCGTCTTGTGCATCGCCTGCTTTCAGGAACCAGCATCATAAAGCCAAACAGTATGACACCACCGCCCAAGACCTGGAGAGAGCTGGTGTCTGTTTATTTGGGAATAGCTATGGTTAACTTTCACTAACTTTGAAGTTGAATAATTAATTCCGTTAAGAATTTAAATGGAGAATAATAAAGCCAGTACCGATATTCAACTTTGTAATTTGCTTTTACTTAAAAAAAAAGATTTAAGGAATTTCTTCCCCATTCCCAGCACAGGTGTCCACTTCATTGACTCTTGGTCTCTAGATATCACCAGTTGCTGGGGTCACATGAGGTAAAGGAATAAACCCAATAGTTATTAAATGGCTATTAACCCAATATGGCTCTCTGGAATTCTGACAGAAAAGTGACCTGTGGCCATGTCTTACCACATGCTTAAAGCTCGGTAGAAGGCCTTAAGCTAAAATGACTGCCTGAGGAGAACAGGTTAAAACCATGGCTCATCCTTCTCCCCTGTCGTCCCCACTGCCAAATAGCCTTTTTGTGAAAATGTTAAGTGGCTTGATCTTCAGGCCAAAGAACATAATGTAGACAAGTTCTCGATAGCCAGGAACACTCACCAGCTCATTCTGACAGAGAGACTCTGACTGGATCCCTAGTTATTCAAGACTCCACAACCCAGAATGAATCTATGTGAAAGGGAAGAAGAACGTGGAATGAAGTAGTTGGTATTTCACAGCAACTGTAAAACACTGTTAATCGGAACACAAATGAGGATGACAGCCAACTGCAGCTGGTCAAAATGACTTAATTGGCGGCACCTACACCAAGGCTTCCTCCAGGACAGGCACTTCAGTCTATGTGCAGCCTTCAACCTGCCAAGAAAGAGCCCTCTCCACTGAAGGCTCCCAGGAAACACACTGCTTACACCCCTTAGCAGTTTGTTCTTCCCACAGCCGCACGGTGTCTCGCAAGAATGGACATCTCACAATGCTAGTGTTGCTGGGCACGCTGCATGGTGGACAGTCAGTGGGAAAGAGATGGCTATGACCTTCAATAGCTGCTGCGAATTAGCCTTTACAACAGCGCTCTACTCTTGTCCAGAATTCCGCCAGGAACAGAGCTTGGGTGACATGTGCCATATTGTGACTTTATGAACAGCATTCCTTATCTACAACCATGGTGCTATTCTTAAACAGGTGATTCAGCTCTGATGGTTATTCTTCAAGCCATGTGATGTTAGTCTTTTTGATGGTGAGGGGCTGTCTGAAATGTTGTACAGGGATTTGATTCTGGGCCTAGCTATATCCTAAAAGGTTTTCTTTTCTTTGCCCTAAAGTATTGCCATTTACCTGAATGGGTTTACAAATTCAGACTTGGACCAGTGTGGCCCGATGATGAAGGAACATGGTGAGGACAGAGACCTCAGGAGTGTCCATTGTCATCTGAGGGAAGATACCAGGGTCAGACCCACAGTTTAACATGTTGCACAAGAAGTCAGCTGATTGGGTTGCTTTTCAAATAGGACTTAGAACGGCAGCCCAGAGCTCTTCTAGGCATGGTCTCAGAGATGAGCTACAGACACCTACTACAATCACTTCATCAGAAAGAGGCGTGCAGGGCTCCAACTGCAGAGGCTGGGCACGATCGCTACAGAGGATGTCTTGAGTACCTTCGTGTCCTGACACTGCCATGGTTGCTGAACATGAGACGCGGGTCAAACCTGTACCTGCGGGTGAGAGAAGAAGTTACGTGAACTCCAGCTAGTGATGGAGTACTCAGAGAAATCACTGGAACTCAGCGAGAGAAACCACAAGCACAGCCTCAAGTACCATACATGCTGAGAGGAGTAAACAAAGCCAACGGGCAGGTGTGAGGTTTTCATCATTTTATTTTATTTTACTTGCAGGAGGAGGAATGATTCCTAAGGTATAAAGGGGCTGATGGGAGGAAACCCCTCAAAGCTCCTCTGGTGTTTTCAAAGGCTTCGTCTGTCAGGGAAGAACACATGATTGCATTCCACATATGCATTTGAATCTGGCTCTATGGAGTTAGACAAACTGATAATCTCTCTGGCCAATAAAATAAAAGGCTTTCATGGAAGACAGATGGCACAAAACCCTACCCATTCACTCCTCAAGGGGAAAGGCAGAGTGAATGCAGAATAGTAACTTGGACCAGGTGGATGTTAAGCACACACACTGGCCAGAAACTGACTTTAGGTGTGTGGGCTGAAAACAACACTGAACCTTCCACCTGCTTCCTATAAACTCTCAGTATTATTTTAGAACAATGGTGGGCTGACATTTTGGCAAAAAGTCAGATATTTTAGTGGTTGCTATTGGTTGTCCAAACCAGCCATAGACAGGATTAATGTGTGTGGCTATGTTCCAACAGTTAGGCCTACTGGATCTAGTCTGCTGATGCCACTTAAGAGAAGAACTCTATAGGGCCATTAATAATATTAGCTAGGGAAGAATAATTAGGGCTGATAAATGCAGGGCATTTCAAGTGACCAGGCTTTTAAAAGCACACAAAACCATCATCTATAGCCTTATGACGCCTTCTGCTAGAAGGTGAGCAAGACTGTTACTGTCCAAGCAGACACCCAGAGCTAGACCACACTATCTGTTCTTAGAGCTTGGGGCAATCACACCTCTAGTCAGTTTCTTCATTTGAAATGTACCTGCTTGGGCTTGAGGGCTGCAGGGAAGTCTACAAGGGAATCCTGGTGCTCAGTACAAACAAGGCAGCAAAGTGGTTAGAGTCCAAAAGGCTTGGGTCCCTTCACCCTCCATTCAAGGGTTTAGTTAGATGCTAAAAGCATTAACTGTTACCAACATCTAACTCAATTTGGTCTGATAAAAGCTTGTGAGCTCAGGAGCTACTGGACACTCCAAAACCAGCACTTGTCAGCTGAAGACTGTGCCTGAGACCAAAGCTGGGCAATCGAAGCACTTGACCAATCTTACTACATGAATACAAAGGTATTTCGTTTAAGTAAAGTTATAAATGTTGTCTTTGTTGCATTATTTTTGGTGTTATTTTTCCCCCAAGGTTGGGTCTCACCCTAGCCCAGGCTGTCTTAGAACTCACTTTGTAGCCTAGGCTGGCCTTGAACATGTAGTGATCCTCTTACCTCAGCCTCCTGAGTGCTGGGATTAAAAGACATGTGCCACCACGCCTGGCTTACATTATCTTTTTATATCATCAACTAAAAAATATTCATTTGCAAACACAGAGGGGGGGGGAGAGAGAGAGAGAGAGAGGGAGGGAGGAAGGGAGGGAGGGAGGGAGGGAGCACCCAAGAGAGGGAATGAGTGCAAAATGAGGCCTCTAGTCACTACAAATGAACTCCAGACATATCACTTTGCGCATCTGGCTTTACGTGGGTACTAGGGAATCAAACCAGGTTGTTAAGTTTTGCAGGCAAGCGCCTTAACCACTGAGCCATTTTTCCAGCCCTATATTATCTATTTAACATTAATTTTGTTTTTGAAATGTTAGAGAATGAACCCAGAGATCCATGAATGCTACAGACAAGTGTTCTACACTGAACTACATCAGCCCTGTTTTTGTGGCTAGTTTTATTTCTTTTTAAATGATTTTTATTTTCCAGGAGAGAATAGAGAGAAATAAATGAGAATGGGCACGCCAGGGCCTCTAGTTGCTGCAAACAAACTCCAGATGGATGTGCCACTCTGTGCATCTGGGCTTTTGACATGGGTAGTAGGGAACTGAATCAGGGCCAGCAGGCTTCACAAGCAAGTGTGCTTAACCACTGAGCCATCTCCCCAACCCTAGTTTTAGTAAACTGTAATCTTTGTCTCTAGTACATATGCACTATTTACAAATAGATGTTACAGCTGACAGTCTGTAATCTAATTTCTCATTCACGTATGCTCATCTCTGTTTTGGAGTGAAGAAAAAATTTAAACAAGTTACAGCTCACCGTCAGTTCAGAACGTACTTCCCTCTCTCCCTACATTCATTGTAAGAACTGAATCATTTCCCAGAAACAGATTGACTTTATCTTCATAATCTTCAAGCATAAGTAACGACATGCAATTTGAGTCCATGGTACACCAACAACCAGTGTCCTGTGATGAGGTACTGTGTTAAGAAGTCCTCCTCCCTCAAAAAAAAAAAATCCACATACGCATAAAAAAAGATGTCCCCCTTGGGAGGCAAGAAATATTTTTACACTCCATATGTATTTTTGTGTGCATATGCGTACGTGAAGTACGTATGGTATGGTATGTGCAACGTGTGCGCCTCATGGGCAGATCTGCGGAGGCCAGAGAACATCACATGCCCTCCAATATGGCTCATTCATGCAGTCCCTTGAGACAGTCTCTCACTGAACCTGGAGCTGGTGTTTTCAGTCAGATGGCAATTCTCCAGTCTCTGCTACCACAGGCCGGGGCTACAGGTCGTGCATGGTCACATCTAGCTGTTTATGTGGATGTGGGGAATCAAACTCAGGTGTCCAAAGTGTTCATTCTTCATGAAAATCTCTCTTCTAATCTCCTAGCCTTGCCATTTGTGTTTCTAGGAACTGAGGTGATGTAGAACAGGGTGGGACAGGTCAGAGCTGGCCAGGATAGTGACGTGGTTCCACTACCAGCATTCGTTAGCCCCTTCAGGCACAGCAGACAGCCTGCTCCAAGCACTTATTTTCCCAGCACTACAGGGCGACCCAGCAAGAACACAGCACTCTTGCCAGAGCACAGGAATAAACACAGCTCAGCTCAAAGCCAAAGGGATCCCCAGGCTCCCCTTGTCTTCCAGAACATGACCCCTGGAGACAACTTGGCAAAGAAACTGAAGACAGGAAACTTACCCGGGATCAAAGACCCCTGGAGTGCGACAGGTTGGCCCAGAACAGGACTGCAGCATCATTAACCGATAATTCATCTTTCCTAACAGCTCTGGGTCTATACTTTTAGCAATGTTCGTGATCTGGTCTGGGTCTGCAGTCAGATTATACACCTCTACAAACACCTAGAGGCAAAGGAAAGAAGGGGAAAAAGCGAGTGTTCTATTGAGGAAATAATTTTAATGCAAATTGTTTTTCTAAAGGGGATGAGAGGAGGTCAATGAAAAGACCAAGGCCCATTGTCTGCACTAAGGTCTCTCAATGAGACAAGGTGCATCTGTGCTATTCTCGTTCTATAGCCCAATGAGAGAAAGGGCCATCTGCACAAGCATGTCTTCGAGATGGAGGGTAGGGGTGGGGGTGGGACGGGACAAAATTTACCCACCATCTGTAATTAGAGCAGAGAACAGATGGCAGGGAGGGCCCTCAATGGCAAGGTCTCAGTAACTAGACAGTAATAAAGCTACTGAAGGGAGGGTTAGCATTTGAAGACTTCAAGAAAATTTTGTATGTCTGTATGTATGCACAGATACATACAAGAGAGTCTTGTCACTCCCACCAAATCCCAGCTGCACGGTCCAGCTTTACGTGGGTGCTGGGAGAAAGGGAGCTTGGCTTGAGGCGTCCCTCTCACCTCTTGGTCATCGAACTCGCAGTACTGCAAATTCCACAGTGCCGACATCGTCCTCACACACGCATAGGTATTGTTGTAAGCGTCTTCACACACACAGTCTGGGAAACATTGCTGTAAGAACATTTGAAAAGTTAAATGAAGACTGTTCTTCTATGGTAACAAAAACTTATTTTCCCACAGGGGCAGCCAAGTTGGCTCAAGCCACTTGTGGAATTTGGCAGAGATAAAGAAAGAAAAGAAGACCTATCCGGAACCATCATCCTAAAGAGAGGAAAGGCCGAATGAAAAGAACTTTGTGAAATTACTCATTGCTACATGACCAAACAGACTTCATGTCTTCCACAGACTGTGTTGGTCCACACCTGATTGGATCTTTTACCTAAAACATTTTGGCATTTGGAGACTCAACTAACTAGAAACCTACTTCCCATTCCCCAAAGCCAGATCAGCGTGGCTGTTACCAACTTCATGATCTGTCTGAAGGCACTCATGAGGGCAGAGTCAGGAGGGAAGCCCACCTCTCTCATTGGAAGTCACTGATAATACATGCGCTTCTCGTACAGCGCAGTTCAGGTGATTAAGGAGAAGCACTCAGGCTAGGAACACCCATGACATCCAAACAGCCCAGCTGCAATGTGAGAAAGTTGTTTCTGCCAATACAAACTGCTACTCACAGACACTCCAGGACTCAGGGAAGGACAGGTTGGATCAGTGACATTCCGGCCTTCTCCTTGATATTCCACCAGGACATCTGATCTCCAGGTTAAATTACTGGCACCTCTCTAGGAGGGGAAAAAAAAAAACAACAACAACAGCAAAGGTGGTTTCTGTATGGCATGCAGATCCATAGTCACTACAGTTTCATTCCACTGCCAAAGGGGAGATGGGAGTCAAAACCAGTGGCACCATTCATTCAAGAACTAAAAGAAAGGACTTGAAAGGATGCATATGTAAGCTACTGAGTGTCAGGTTTGGTATTTACAGCGTCTTTAAAGTGGTAGTCAAATGCTTTGAACATTTAATAGTTCCATGCCAGGCACAGAAATCAGCAAAGCAGCTAAACAAGAATCAGAGTCACAGGAAAAACTGCTCAGTCAAGCTTACAAGGAAAATGCCATTGAGACACTGTGAGGATTGTTCTGAGAAAGTATAACCTAATAGGACCAGGAACAAAGTCACCAGTGCTGGTGTGCTGAGGAGTACGACAGGTTGAACTTCAGATCAAGGTACAGTACACAGCCTTGTTTACTCTGAACTGCACATTAGGGTAGGGTGTGTGAGGAAGAGGAGGCTGAATTCAAAATGCAAAACAAAGAGGCCTACAAGCGGTGGGAATTAGGATGCAGAACAAGAGCTTTGGATCAAAAGCAGGTGAGTACATGATGGAAGCAGCGCACTTGCCTTCAGACAAGGAAGGAGCACAAGGTAGGTGGAGGCGGCGCCCACACTCCATACCTGAAGGCTCAACAGCAGGCGAGCTGGGCACAGTGGACATGCCTGTAGACCCAGCTACTTGGGAGGTGGGGACCAACCTGGGCAAAACCCCATGTCAAAAAAATACAAGAATGTCAGGTGATGGGAAAAACAGGAAGTTTCTGAGAAAGACTACTTTAGAAGTCAGCCCAGGGACGCTGAATACTAGGCTATCCATGGTCCCCTGTCCCAAGGACTGATCCAGACGGCCCACGGAGGAGGATATCCAGCTGATGGGAAGGGGGGCATTGGGGAATTGGGGATAATAACATTGTTTTCCCACTAAATAATGTAACTCATTATTTGGACAATTAAAAAAAATGTAATGTTACTCATTATATGGACAATTAAAAAAAAAAAAAAAAAAGGAAGTCAGCCCAGGGACTGGGGAGATGTCTGCTCAGCAGTTAAAGGCACTTGCTTAGAAGTCAGCCCAGAAGCAGAATCTAGAAATGGACCAGAGAAATGACAACAAGGAGACCTTAAAGTGGTTTGACACCTTCTTGCCCAAAGGTTGGGTGGCAGAGTGCTTGAAATGTACAATCTTAAGCCCTACTCTAGTCCTGGGCATTTTGTCTTAGTGCTGGGGTTCAAACCCAGGGGCTCACGTGTGCTGGGCAAGCAAAGCGCTCTAATACTGAACTACATGGTCAGCTCCCTACTAGACATCTGATGAGCCGAAAGTCTCTATTTCAAAACAACTGTGTGTGTCTGTGCACACACACGTGTTTGTAGGCATGCTAGGGCCCCTTACTACTGCAGATGAACACCTTTTTATTTTTATTTTTGCATTTGGCTTACATGGAGGACTTGGAAATTGAACTTGGGCCAGCAGGTTTCGTAAGCAAGCACCTTTAACTGCTGAGCCATCTTCCCAGCCTCTAAAGCTCATCAGGTGACTTCCACATATGGCAAAGTCTGAGACACATTTTCTAACACACCGGTTCTGGGGACAGGCAGCATTAGTACATTAGCATCAACTGGGAACTTGTGACAAGTGCAAATTCTTAGCTTCTAATGCAGGTGGAGAGGAAACTAAATTTTTAACAAGCCTACAGCACCTCTGGAGAATGCTGGCATAAGATCCTCTCCTCTGAAAAACACTTCAGCTGCGTGAGCTCGGAGGAAATAAGTGCTGGCATGTGTGAGGCTAAGAAAGGGGGGGTCAGAAATGGGATTTTTTTTTTAATACACACACAACAAACCTGAGCAACTCTATGCAGCTCCAGGTCTCAGACATTATGAGTCACTGCAGACTTCAGAAGTACTCCCACTTCCTTGCTCAGGCTGCCAACCTGAGAGCCTGGGAAAGCTTATTTGCTATGCCTGAGTGGACCTCAAAGTCTCACACTTGACTGTCAAGTGGCCAGAGTCTCGATCAATGGTTCCCAAACTTTGCTACATTATTAAAAATCAGCAGGGGAGCTTGACAAACCTCTAGGGCCAAGTTATATCCCACGCCCCTCACATCAGAATCTATGGGCTAGGACCCAGCAGTAGTTTTGGGTTTCCAAGGTGATTCTAACATGTGACCAAGTTTGAAGCTGCCAGGAAACCAAGGGCAAGATATCTACCTCCACCTTCTTTGTGCAGACATGTACGCAAGAATTAAACCCCTACCAATTTTGCAGAATTTTCCAAGAGGGGATCTGAGATGTGAAGATAATGTCTGGAAGAGAGAAATCTAAACTTGGTGAAATGGCCAAGGCGGATGCAGGACAGTATGATCGAGAAGTGGAGGGCCATGATCAGCTAAAGGAGGCAAGAAGAAAAGACCCTCATGCCCCCAAAAGACCACCACCTGTATACTTCACGTTCTGTCAGATTCTGCCAAGACCCCAGCCACAGTCCCTGGCATCTCTACTGGGGATGTGGGGAAAAAGCTGGGCAAGATGTGACAGTGAAAAGCAGCCGTGTGTTGCTAGGGTGGTGTCGTTGCTGCCAGTCTAAGGGAGTTTCATGGTGTAAAAGGTGCTGCTAAAACTGCCAGGAAAGGCGGAAGAGGAAGATCAAGAAAGGGAGGGGATGAAAGCTTTGTCTGTCTTCTCTGGAGTGTCTTAGCACTGGGAGCACCATGACTGACGTTTCTGAGCTGTCTCTCTCACCCTTATTAGGGTTAATGACAAAATTTGACCATGATTTTTTTTTTAATGATCCTACTGTAGTCCAAGGGTATCAACCTTTTAAACTTTCAATTTATTTATTTGCAAGCGGGGGGAGGGGGAAGAGGGAGGGAAGGTAGAGGGGAGAGAGAATGGGCATGCCAGGGCCTCCAGCTGCTACAAATAAACTCCAGATGCACGTAGCTTTAAGTGTGTACTGGGGAACCAAACCTGGGTCATTAGGCTTTGCGGGCAAGTGCCTTAACTGCTGAGCCATCTCTCCAGCCTCCCTTTCAACTTTTTGTTGACAACTTCCCTAAGTATAGACAGTAAGCCATGATAACTGCCTCCCACCACTCCAATTCTCCCCTCCCAAGCCTGCCCTGCATTGGGTGTAAACCTTCTGTCACTGCTGAACAACACTGTCATCTACAAAGCTTGTGCGTGAGAAGCGAGCAATGGAGTTACACAGAAAAAATTCAAAGTAAGTAATTTACAATTCTGGGTCAAATTCATAACTGTCCAGGTCTGCATGTGGCTGTTGGCACCCAAAGGTCAGGAGTTATTACACGAAGTGGCTGTGGGTGTCTGGAGCACCTTGAAACTGTACCAGTCACCTATTTCTTCTCAATAGTTTAAGAACGAGCACTTTCATGTTCTCACTCTGTGCACTGTGCTGTTAGTGTAACGAGGCATTTGTTTTCAGCTTGGAAGGTGGTAACTCTAGATACTCCTTGCTTAGCTTGGTGGATATCTGGAAAGACATCTCTGGAAGCTATAGCTTGGGGTGTGTGTGCATTGTGAGGCTGGACCTGGGGACACTGTGAGTGACATAACATCCTACAGACACTGAGTTGTGGAAGGGGTTAGAATCAGCTGGCATGACTTTTTTCAGTCAAGTGCAACAGATTTTAAACAAGCTGTTGAACTCCTCATTGTCATCAACAGAACTATGCAATGAAAGGTCAAAGAACCCTCTCAGGCCCTCACACTTGTGTGGTAAGTACTCACCCCCTGAGCCATCTTCCCAGCCCCCTCTCAAAAGTTTAGAATGCTGCTTTTAAAGTTAAGTAAGCAATATTAGGTATTAAAAAACCCAAAGAAACAAACAAACAACAAAAAACAAACAAGCAAACAAACTTTCTGTGAAAGGCCAGAAGACGGCCATTTAGGCTCTGTGACTATGTGATTTGTTACATCTACTCAACTCAGCAGCTACAAGCTAATGGATGAGTGGGGCTAGCTGCTAAACTTTTCTCTCAAAGAACAGGGCTGGGCTAGATTTGACCCAGAGGTTGTAGTTTGCACCTCCTAGTCTAGCAGAGTTTTCTGACTGATGTGTTCCAGTCACTGTACAACACGATGGCTTCCAAGCACAAGGTATGCGGGTAATGCCCTCAAGGAGTTAAGTTATCATTTCATCATTTCATTTGAACAGCTACATGTATATGGTCACCCAACTGCCCTCATGTGTATTTCCTCAGAAAAACCTCAGAAACAATCACAAATGCGGCAAAGAACAAAGTAGTAAGTGGCACTTTCTGGACTTCACAGAAAGTACTTGTTTGCAGTCCAGTGACTTCTACCTCTAGAGGAATTTTTTTCTCATTAGTGTTCAGCAGGGCACACAGAAGGATGCCTGTATGAAGTTAAAAGATAAAATTTCCCCTAAATGACCTATAGATTCAGTGCAATTCCAACCGAAAGCCCAGTGTTTTACAGGTACTCTGAGAAGCTGTTTCTAAAGTTTACAGTACAGAGATGCAGTTAGGGTCCTTGAAAGGAAAAGGAGTTACACTCATACAGGTAAAAAGACTTAATTATACAGCTTTAAAAGATGACATAGAGCTGGAGAGATGGCTCAGCAGTTAAAGGTTCTTGCTTGCAAAGCCTAACATCCCAGGTTTGATTCCCTAATACCCACATAAGGCCAGATGCACAAAGTGGCGCATATGTCTGGAGTTTGTAGTGACAGGAGACCCTGGCGTGCCTAAACTGTCTCTTTCTCTCTGCCTCTCTGTCTGCCTCTCTCTCTCAAATTAAAAAGAAAGACAGCATGAAAGAGGACTACAGAGATGGCTCAGTAGTTAAAGGTGCTTTCTTGCAAAACCTAATGGCCCGGGTTTGATTTCCCATGTACGCCAAATGCACAAAGTGGCATAAGCATCTGGAGTTCATTTATAAGGCCTGACAAGAGGCCTTGGTATGTCCAGTCTCTCTCTCCTTGCAAATACAAATATTAAAAAAAACTTTATAAAATAAAAAAAGACAGACAATATAAGGGCTCATTAGTTAAAGTTGCTTGCTTGCAAATCCTGCAGGGTTCAGAACTCACATAAAACCAGATGCACAAAGTGACACATGTGTCTGGAGTTCATATGCAGTGGCAAGAGGCCCTGGCATACCCATTTTCTCTTTCTCTCTCTCACAAGAAACTGTTGACCCCAGAGTCTGGATCTGCCTATGTCTTCCTCCAACCAGACATGGAAGAGATTGAACTCAAGGCCTTGTGATGGTTGTTAGTTAAGTGCTTTACCACTGAGCTGCACACCCAGCCTGAGAATATCGAATTCTTAAATAAGAGGGGTGGGTTTAGTAACTTGAGGCATGTACTCTATGGATCATATAGTGCCTACTAGTAATTTTAAACAGTCAAATGAATGAATTGCTTGTGATTTTGTGAGCCAAAGAGCTACCATATACCACTGACCCTTCTGAACTTTTTCACACTTCAACTGCTATGGGCACTTGTGACGGGTGCTAGTGTGAACTAACCCTGCCATGGTATATGGTGGCCATCTTTCCAAGCCAGTGAACTCAGCCCTGCATCAAGCAGTGCTGGCTTTTTATCCCAGTGAATTGTACACAACTTAACTCATTCCCTGATGGGCATTTAGATTTTCACCTCCTCCCCATGAGTACTACAGGTAACCGTTAACACACATCTCTATGCAGTGGCAGGCACTGTAGTGTTCACTCTAGCATTTCTGCAATGGACGTGTTTCTAGAATCACTTCTCACATGGGACTGCTAGATGTGTATATTCTGAAGTTTCCCATCTTGTTAAGTTAGGCCCTGTGCTGCACAGCGTATACATTTAAGAACAGTGTACGAGCAGTTTCCAATCTCTCAGACTTCTGCAAACACCATCCCTTTTCCATCTTTGGCAGCCCACACATGAGAAAGGCCTCCTTTAATTAGGCATGTCTTTGATAGCTACTTAAGTAATTCTTCTGCAATGACTTGGTCCATTTCTAATTCTTCTGTGAGTTGATGAGTCACTCTGGTCCACTTCTGCACTGGGATATTAGCCTCTGTTTCCCCTTTGCACATATGTTGCAAATATTTCCTCAATGTGTCACCTGCCTTAGCTTTGTTCCTGGGAGGATAGGGGACAAAGTTGGTGTTTGGTCCAATTACGCCTTTTCTTTTAGAAAATAATTTTTTCCAGAAGATCAGAGAAAAATTCTAATCTCTATCCTCCAGATTCAATAACTTTTAAGATTTTTTTTCCCCTCAGTTTTTACATACCTGGAATCTATTTCAGAGTTTTAGCTCAGGATTCACTTAATACTTACCAATATGGGCAATAGGGACATCCCATCCATCTGTGTCTTATTCAGGTTATAGCCAGCAATGTCCAAAATAGTAGGGCCCAAGTCAATATTGGCAACGAGCATCTAAGAAAATAAAGAAAACACAATCTAGAACACAGTGGCCCTGTTGTTCTTTTCCATCTGCACTGAAGTTGTCTTCCCACCACCCGGGACAAACAGCATTGCTGCCTTTCGAGCAGTCCATTCTTCTTTCACCTCATACATTCAACAACCTCAAGACAAATTATAAGGCTTATAAGGCCTGGGCTGGAAAGGTGGCCTAGTGGTTAAAGGCACTTGCTTGCAAAGCCTGAAGGCCTGGATTTTGTTCCCCAGTACCCATGAAAGCCAGATGCACAACATGGCACATGTATCTGGAGTTTTTTTGCAGAGACAAGAGGACCTGGCGCCTCTTCTCTTTGCTTATAAATAAGTAAACAATTTTTAAAAAGGCTCGTAAGACTTCACATATGCCCGTAGGAAATTATATATTTATTCTATTCATATTTTTATTGTCTAAAACACTTGAAAAGACTCTTGAAATTTCCTTATGATTCATGGGAAAAATCTTGGGCAAATGGTGCCTTATCCAGTGTTTTCCAACTTGACTGCTCATACTAGTTCACTGAATTTGACTTCATTCACGTTTCAAAGGTTAAATGCTTGCTACAAATGAAGATAAGCCCATTTTCTAGTGTCAAAAGTGGCAATACTACTAACAAAAATATTTTTTTTGAGACAGGGTCTTGCTACATATATAATCTAAGCAGGCCTCAAACTTGAATCCTCTTGTCTCAGCCTCCTGGATGCATGGTTACAGGTGTGTGCTTCTGTTCTGGGCCTTCCACAGGCTTTGGAAGTTGTAGGAAACTTACTGCAATATGGCAGCAAGTGTCCTTAAAGAAGGCAGAACAGTAGCTGGGAGTGGTGGGCCCCACCTTTAATCCCAGGACACAGAACATAGAGGTAGGGGATGGCTGAGTTTGAGGCCAGCCTGAGCTAGAGTGAAACCCTACCTCAAAAAACCATAAAAAAAAAAATAAGGCAAAACAGCTGCTTTAAAACAAACACTCTCATCTGGCTGGTTAGCTCAGTTGGTTAGAGAGCATGGTGCTGATAAACACTCTCAAAGTTAGAAATAATGTTGTTCATTTTTGTCTATTTATTTACTTATTTATTTATGTTTATGAGACTATTTTCCTTCTGTATATAATGACTCTCTAGGACCTAACCCAGTACAGTTCAATTTGAATATAATGGAAGCTACATAAGCAATTTAAAATTGCATTCATGGCTGAGGAGCTAGCTCAGTTGTTAAAAGTCCCTGCTTTGCAAGCACAGGATCTGAGTTTGATCCCCAAGCACTGGAAAATGTCAGGTTTATGCCTATAATCCCAATAGAGAAAGAGATAGGAGTATTGTAGCAAAATGAGCGTGAGCTCACTGCCCCCCCCCCCCCAATTCACTGTTACATCCTACTGATGTTTGTCTGCCAGGTGGCTAATCTCATTGCATGAAATGGGAAACTGCCAGGGCTCTGAAGCTATCTGAGATAAGGAAGAGACAAGGCTGGAGAATATCTGAATTTCCTGAAACCTATTGTAAATGTGTGAATTACTAGGTAATGGTAATTTGCATGTATAATGACACATACCCTACTCTGTACTGACTATAAAATGTCTTTGTAACTGGGGTTCGTGGCCAAGAGTTCTCTAAGCTTGACTCCCAGTCCCGGGTGAAAATTAAACTCCCCTCTCCTCTTGTTACAAAGGCTCTGTCTGTTTATTACGGGATATTTCTACAACAGGAGGATCCCTGGGGCTTGCTGGCCAACTTGTGCAACCTAACTGATGAGCTCCAGATCAACAAGAGACCCTGTCTCAAAAAAAAAAAAAAAAAAAAAAAAAAAAAAAAAAAAAAAAAAAAAAAAAAAAAAAAAAAAAAAAAAAAAAAAAAAAAAAAAAAAAAAAAAAAAAAAAAAAAAAAAAAAAAAAAAAAAAAAAAAAAAAAAAAAAAAAAAAAAAAAAAGAAAGAAGGAAAGAAAGAAAGGAAAGAAGAAAAAGAAAAAGAAAGAAAAGGTGTCCTTGGTCGTCTGCACATGCATACCTGGCACACACACAAGCACATTCATGCATTTAAAAACCACATTCAAAAGTAAAGAATAGTGAAATATATTGAATGTTATTTAACCTAGTATATGAAAACATTACTATTTCAACTGTTAAAAAACATAAAACAGTTGAAATTTTACATTTGCTTTTGAATTAAATTTTTGAAATGCAGCATTTCGCAATGCCCATTTTTACTTTGGATCATCCACATCTCAAGTGCTCAGTAGCCACCGAGGCTGGCTGAGTGACCTAAGTGCAGGCCTAAAAGCCACTGCTCCCAGGTAAAAAAGCCTTGAGTGTAAAAGCAATCTATTAGGAAAACAAAGGGGACATAGAACAAGGTAGAATCCTGTCTGTGCCAGGTGTTTTACCTCTAGGTTTACTTATTCTTTAGCCCACCCTGAGATGCAGTACTTCTCCTATATTTTACAGACGAAGAAATGAAATAAAGAAGTAATTGGAACAAAGTTCACAGCTTATAACACAATCTTTTCCCCAAAAGAAGTCTTTGAAACTGTGGAGAGCATTTGTTTTAAGTAGGAAGCGGCCCCTTGCCCCCCCCCCAAAAAAAAAATCAACTACCCTATTCATTTTTAATTTCAAACCAAACTAGAAGTACAGCTATGAAAGGCAAGAGAACATCCTCAGGGCATTGTTCATAAGGGTTCGAGTTTCTTCATGGCCCAGATGGCTCTCAGAGGGCCAAGAATGTACAACCCCATCGCAGAATCAATTAGTGTTTGTGCAGCTGTCCCAAATTACCATTCTGTGGAGACAATGCAGGAAGAGGTGATCCATATGTCACTGAAAAACACCCGCAGGCTATGTCTCCAGGGATCACACAGGCCCCACTGTGACAGATCACTTTCTTCCTCGCATGTCCCTAGGCCGCCTGGGCAGCTTGGGTCTCATCAAGTCTGGACCTGAGATCACCACAGGAGAGGAGAGACTACAAAAAGAGCTGATGTGAGAGTCCATAAGTGATCAAAGTAGAGCCGTTCCACAGGTAACGCAGATGTGTCCAAGAAAAAGGGTAAATACCAAAATAACAAAAACCCAGACATAGAAGATGGTAATTGCCAGTCTTACCAAAACACACTTTAAGAGCCAGCAGGTGATGATGAAAGACCCTTTCTAATGGTGTTTTGCTCAACATCAAAGCCTGTAAATTCAGTATAAATCAAGTCACTAAGATTCAGCATAAGCACTATAAACATATGTGACCCCAGTGGGCTCCCCCCATATACCTATAATTACTGTATCTTTGCTAAATATCACAGGACTTTAGCCAAGAAGCAGTCTCAAAATCCGTATTAAATGTCAGGAGATTGAGGCCATGTGGACACAGATTATGAATAAAGAATTAAGAGATTGGATTCTATAAACCATTGTGGTGGTTTCACATTTCTAGAATGGTACTGCTGTTATCACAGTCTACTGTAAACTTAGATTCACTTACAGACCCAAGATACATTATTCCATACATGTTCTCAGGTTTCCAGTACACAGATATTCTGATCAAACCAAAGCCTCTGAGGCAGGAAAGCAAGGGATACTAGGCCTTGGCCTGGCTTACTTTTAGCTGTGGAAGAACTGTGATGCTGCTCAGAACACAGCAGGTTTTCAGACACTTAAGTTCTGATGCTAAATAATTCACCTGAGCTATAGAGCCATCAAAGACTTGGAGCACACCAGAGAGTACCCAGGATATGGTGAAAGGCACAGTAGGTGCAGGAGAGCTAAGAACGCCAATGTCTTGGGGTGCTCCAGGTGTGTGGGCCCGTAACTCCAGCTCCCTCATCAGGGAAGAAGCCAGGTGTCACCAAGTGACACTGGAAATGGACATGTAGCATCCTCCCAGTGGGAGGGCAAAGGTCAGTTCTCTTACTCCTGGATCATGCTAGTTCTCTGACTAACCTCTCCTTTTCTAGGAATCTACCACCACCAAACCTAGGTCTAGATTAGCATCTAGCCAGAGGAGAAAAGCTTCAGCCAACCTTGGGCTTCCACACAGACCTCCTGCCCCTCCTCCCAAGCAGGCGACTCGTAGCTCAATCCATGGTTCAGCCAACGCACGCTGCTATTGTTGCCAACCCAGCATGCCCAATGTGCCACTCATAGAACAACTGACCCAAAGACGACTGCTGCCAACACAGAGCGACTGTGCTGAGGCATTTCACACTTCTCTACACGTCTCAGCACAGCAGTTCATCTGAGAAGTTTATGGCCAGTCCTGGCCCTACTTACCACCTTACTTTGCATGTGCTCCAGTATCTGTGGAGGGATGGGAATTCAAGTTCAGATGACAAACTCAGTAGGGTCATGAGAAGTGTGAGGCCAACAGTAAAAAGGAAGGAAGGAAGGGAGGAAGGAAGGATAGGTACTTATCCCATGTAAAAGAGTGTGATGTGACTTCCTGGGGGAACCCTAAACCAAGCTCCTAAAGGATAAGGAAGCTGGCTAGCTAAAGGGATTCTCAGATGGGCATCCCAGAGAGAAGCAGCAGTTAGTTAGTTATATGAAGGCAAAGAGAGGTCACAGGTGGTTCACTTAGGAGGTAACAGCAGTGTGGGTACAGACGCCACCTCCTGCCCCTGAGCAAGCCTAACTTATCCCAACTTCTGTGCCTTTTCACTTGTGCTCTCAGCCTGCTCTTCCCATAGATGAGTGTGACTCCATCCTTTTCAGCATCAGGTCTCCACGGCCTTCACCGACATAGTGAAGCTACCTGGTCTTTCTGACATAGGGATTTAGGAATCCATCTTTCTGACTGCTCCTTGTTGCACCTAAGGATCTGAGTGTACATACAGTGCCAGCAGAAAAAGATACTTGACAAGTAAGTACCTGTTGAGGGGCTATAGTCTGTGGACTTGGAGCCAGCCTGAGCTTGCATGCAGGGCTTTACTACTTTACTACTTTTTAACCACGTGAGCTTAGGTTAACTTCTATACCTTTACTTCCTGATTTATACGAGGGGCTAGTACCTCCTAAGACTGAGAAGGTTAAGTGAGATGACTGAGGTAGTAATACACTTAGAATACTACCTGCTGATATTAAGCACACAGTAAATATGAGTTATTCTTAAACTAGCTTCAAGGAACTAGACATCATTTCAATCATTTAGAAAAGGTGACATTTATGATTTAAGCATTTATATGGCACTTTTAATTTGAGGAATAGTCTGTTCCCCCGGTAACTAGGTTAACACACTTCATGGCATTTCTATTCAGCCTCTTTTCCACACGCGTCTGCAATCCCAGCACTCCTGCTTCTCAGAAATGCACAGCCTGCGGACACTGACTCCCTGCTCAGCTCCAGGTGCAACCTCAGTAAAGCACACTAGAGATTTAATGACCTTCTGGACATGCCTGTCTCCCCTGAATGAGGTGGCCTGCTCTGAGAGTGCTGGCATTGTAGTGGAAAGTGATGGGCTTTAGGAACATAGATCTTAGCAAAAGAAAACACAAATGATAGTTATGAAGGCCATTTTACCTTTCTGAGAGAAACTTGACAGTACTGCATCAAAAACACTGAAGTACGAAATAAGAGAGAAATTCTGGTAAAAAGTGAAATGACCATTACCTCTCCCCACTCCCCAAACAACCCAATATGCTCAAAAAGTCTGGCTCTTTTGGAAACTCATTTTTGCAATTTTAGCTTCAATTATGTTTGCTCGTTTTCTCTGTAAGACTCCAGACATGACCTTAGGAAAGACAGCTGTCATGAGTAGGAGAGCCCTCAGTTATGTGTGGGAGGAATTGCCTTGGATCAAGGGGCCCACCATCCCCAGGAACAAGGTTTCTCAATGATAAGAACCAATGAAACATAGAAGTGACAAAAGAATGTGTTACATAAGGCGGGCTTAGAGGAGAAACAGGGAAGCAGAAAGCATTGGAAGGAAGTTCCACATAAGGAAGAAATTTCCAAAGTATGCTCTCCTGTTATGCAGCTATTTCCTCCAAATTGGGAGGGTAAAGGGAAGTTCATAAGATCCAGGACAGCTACAAGATTCAGGAAGGATCAGAAAATGACAAGACTGACAAGGCAATTCCCTGAGGTACTATTTAAGCAATGAATGATGGGTGGACAGGAGACTTCGGTGAGCTACCTGCAAGCTGGACAGGAAGCTTCAGGGATGCAGCTTTCCTGAACAGTCAGTCAGTCAGTCACTCACTCACAAGAGAGCATTGAGTCATCCATACTCCTGTAAGGAGGCCCAATAGACTCACTGGTTCACTAAGCTAGATTTGGGTAGAATTATTTCTCTGGCCTGTTATCAGTCCCCTATCTGGGGTGAAGAGATGTCTGTTCACGTCTTCCCAATGAAAGTCACACATTCCCATAGCCTTAGACTCAACATGAGGTCAGTCCAGCAGTCAGAAGTGGAGCAAAACCTGCATCTTTTCAATTTTGAGTTTTTTGTTAGCATACAGAGTTTTAGGTACAATCATGGCACTTTCAAATACAATATGTTTTAGTTGATTCTCCTCACCCCTTCTGCTTACATGACACATGTGTCCTTTTGCCCTTCCCATATTCCTTCCTTGTCATCTCTTCACACCTACTCTTGAGAACCTTCATCTTAATAAGATGCCCAGGAAGTTCCCACAGCCGAGCCTGAGGAGCTCATCTCTATGAAAAGTGGGCACCAAACAAGACTGCCTCGAAATCACCTGAGATGGGAGGGAAGGAAAACACATGCTGGGTCCCTACTTCCCACTCTTGGCCAATCAAAATCTCTTGGGAGGCCCAAGCAGATAGCATTGTCCATCTTCACAATTTCAGATGTACCATCTGCTGAGTCATTGGTGCAGGAGGAAGATCTAAAAATATGGCTGGGAGATGGCTCAGTGGATAAAGCACATGCCACTCAGCTGAAGTACTGAAGTACTGAAGCCTGGGTTTGATCCCCAGGCCCCATACAAAAAGACTGGAAGCTGTGGTGGGCTTTCCGAGCATGCTGATGGTGAGGAGAATTTACCAGAAGCACGTGGTGAGCACAGCAAAAAACAGCAAAGAAAGCACCCAGAGCCAGAAACCCTGCCTTAAATGAGGTGCCTGACCCAAAAGTTGTCCTCTAACCTCTACATGTGCACTGTGCATGCTCCTCCCACCCATGCAAATAATGAAATTTTAATGATCTTTTTTAAAAGAACTAAAATCAAAATAAAAGCAACATATGCTGATGTGCCATACAAGCAGCAGAGGAGACACACTTAGTAGAGGATGCTGGGAGCTAAGAAACCACTCTTTCCAAGGCTCATCAACACACAGAGCACACACCCATCAGCCTTCATCTGTGTAGAGAAGCCCAACCAGCTCCATCTCAGAGCAACCTTCCTTCCAGAACAGGAAGTGCCTACCTGTACATGGGTTCAGCTTCACACTTAGGCACCTACCTTGCTCGTCTGATTCGGTTTGATCCCAGGCCCTCGAACCAATAGTGGAACCTTGATATCAAACTCATACAGCTGTCTTTTGTCTATTGGCAAAGAAAACTGCCCTGGAAACAAAATGCATAAAGTAAACTAAGAGCTGAGACAGAAGTGTAACTCACAGCATGTTTGATTCACTAATCAATAACAAAAACTACAAGTAGTTTATTTCTGATTTTTAATAAAAACTTAATCTGCCTGGGTCTAAGTGCCACAAGACAGGAAAAACAATGAGTTCACCCCTTCTCCAGATAAAGAACTAAAAGGAACTATCTGTTCTACAAATAGGACAAACTGAACAAAAGTAATGAGTAGGTATCCCTGAAAGACAAACATAAAAACGTATGCATATGTTCCACCTGATCATAGCTGAATGGTGGCACTCCAAAACACTGCCAGATAAAGGGAGGAAACATTTATTTATCCAAGATACCCAAATAACTGATGAGCGGAGGTTCTTCTGAGGGATTCCAACAGAGATGAATGAGTCAACATTTTACAAACTTCAGTTTGAGGAAATCACGAATTTAAGCAATAGTTTTCAATTTCAAGGAGAATTTCAATGAGAGACAGGTTCACAGGAAGGGGTTAGGCTAAAATCACCTGGTCCATCAAACAACACCAGAATCACCAAAGTGAACCAGACACCACGTGCCTCATGATAGGATGTGGCAGCGGGTACAACACAG
>PVHP010001942.1:62735-97756 GCA_004024765.1 Zapus hudsonius | reverse complement strand
CTCCTGACCCAAGTGTGTTGTTACTGAGGGATGCCATGCCTCTGATAATCTCCCCTACCATGGCTCTCACAATCTTTCCGCCCTCTCTTCCACTCAGTTCCCTGAGTCGTGGTGGGTGAGTATTAAGGCTGCTTTAATGAGCTAAGGGGTCTTGGTGTCAAAAATTGTTGGTTTCTGTCTCACTGGCTTATCCTGTGTTGATTGAATGGCTGTGGCTGTGGGTCCCTTGTTCATCCCGACATTCTCTGTGGGGTTCCATATGGATCTCCACGATATGACTGTGGTGACTCATCTCTTGCCAGGATCTCAGCTATCTGCCTGCGGTCAGTTGGTAGGGTTAGATGGGCCCCAGCTCTCTCGCTGCATCCGGAAAAATACAAACACAATCTCCATTGGAGAGTGAGATCAGTATAGGTTAACAAATATACACAATTCTGGATTACCAAGATTCTATTTTTAGTAGCCTCTCCGTCAATCGCTCCCATAGTGCATCTTGTCTTGTGAGCCCAAGAGTACGGGATCCGGTGCCTATCGTCCTGAATCCCCAGTTCCAGTCAAGGGCTCCCCTCCCTAAGTGGAATATCTGGCCAAATTTAAAAGCTGTTGATTGTCTCCCCCAGGCCTAGGCTCCTCCATTGCACAAGTGCTCCTTTCTTGGTTCGCTGTTCTCTCCAGCCTGTTTATAGTTGAAAAAAAGATGGGGCTTAAAAGTGGGAAGTCTTTACATTGTAAACTACACTGTCATACAACGTTAATGTATTGAAGGAATTTTTCTTATTTAACTTAGTCCCTTTTTAGCTTCCAGACTGATTGACTATCCATAATTCACCAGATTTCAGCTTGAATTTGCTTTATTGTTGTTAACTTGGTTGTTCTCATGCTTCCCTGCCTCTCGTTTGGAAGGGATTGGGTTTGGAAGCCATGGGTCTCTCTGGTTTTTGCAGTTGTTTGGAGTAACTGCAGACAGGCTGTGTTGCTAGAATAAGGCTTAAGAACACACGTGCTTCAGGCAGACTGGAGTCTCATCCTGACTTTATCACTGTGAACAAGCTATTGAAGCTCTCCATGCTTTTTTTTCCCCACCCAGCAAACTGGCAATAAGAATTATAATTACCTTATCAACCAATTTGATCAATACACATAACTCGCTTGGAACACTTGGCATCTAAATGGACTCTGGAAGTATTGGCTATTTGAGCCAGCGGTCGTGATAAAAACCATAATGCCAGGACTGTTTCACTTTCTGTCAGCTTCTATTGGGGACTGAGCACAGAGGGTGAACACCCAGGGCTTCACCACTGTACTTCCCCCAGAGTTCGTGTCTCAAAATGCCAAAGAATTGGACAGTTTTGACAGAGAGCATTTTCTTACCACACCCGTTTATTCTAGATTAGAGTCAGTTCAGAGGATTTGGGAAAGAGAGAGGGGAAATAGCCCAACCATCATGTCCTGCCACCAGTGTGGGGAGAACACATGGGAGAGGTTTTAACAGAATCTATGCTGTTTAGCTAAACAAGCAGGAAAAGGAAAGATCATGAGAAGGAAAGGTTCATGTGGAAGAGAAATCCAGCCCCTCACCACAAGCTGTGGTGTGGGGCTGGGGAGACCTTACCAGTCCCTAGAGAGTAAGAGGTCCCTAGAGAGTCAGAGGTCCTTCTTCTAGGACACCACATGGAAGAAGAGACTGGATTATCTGCTCAGTGAGTATTTCCTGCCCTAGGTGGGCAGGGAGACAGGTGGTTGGTTCGTACCTGACAAATCAGTTTTAGTGCCTAGGTTTGAGCTCTAGCTAGACACCTCCCACTCAAGGGAGGGTGTCTATGGAGCTTCCAGAAACTGTCACAAGCTGAATGTGCTTGACTGGCAGTTTCTGTTTTCTGAGCAGTTGCTTTGGTCATTCAAGAAACAGTTTAATTAGTTTGTGATGTCTACTGGTGTATTTTTCTCCCCTGTAGGTGCCTTCATGTCGGTGGCATGGATGACCACAGTTAGCGTAGGTGTACTGGTTGCCCGATTCTTCAGACCTGTTTGGTCAAAAGCTCTCTTTCTTGGGGAAGCAGCTTGGTTCCAGGTAGGTGAGGGACAAAGGCTTCATGAAATTTCCATGTTATTTTTGAGCTTTTTTGGAGGTTCTAACAGGGGAGCACAGCTACTTGTATATCCTTGGCTGAAGATTGGTCACTTTCTATGGTATTTCCATGTTATTTGAACATTACAACATGAAGTATGTATTTTTTTTCTTTCAATTATAGGTCTTGGGGGTCTTAGAGCCTCCAGGCTGACCTGGAATTCACTCTGTAGTCTCAGGCTGGCCTCGAACTCACGGTGATCCTCCTACCTCTGCCTCCCGAGTGCTGGGATTAAAGGCGTGCGCCACCACGCCTGGCTTAGAGCCTCTTTTTGTTAGTTTTTAAAAACTTTTTTATTGACCACTGTAAGACTATGTTTATTATCAGTTCAAATCATCTTCCACTGTCTTTAACAGTGTGGTGTATATATGTGCATATGCGTGTTTTTATTAGGTATAGCAACATATATAGAAACATACGTTAACTGTTCATCCTTTCATTCCTGGAATAGTTTTGATTCTCAGCAGTTTTTTTTAAAAACTTATTTATTGTTAATAATTAGATACATTTAAAAAATATTTTATTTATTCTTTTTAAGCAGAGAGAGAGAGAGAGAGAGAGAGAGAGAGAGAGAGAGAGAGACTGCCTTGTGGGTCTGGTTTATTTGGGTTCTGGGGAATTGAACCCAGGGCCTTAGGCACTGGAGGCAAGTGCCTTAACCACTGAGCCATCTCTCCAGCCCAATAATTAGATACATTTTATCTCCTTGTCCTCAACCCGCTACAGGCCCTCCTCAGTGGGATTGCTAGACCAGTTCATGGAATAGGGGGTTATGAATTATACAAGTGGCAGCCAGTATTTTTCTCTGTGTGCTGTTGATGGGGGGGGGCAATGTCTCTGGATATTCTCCCCCACCATAGGTCTTACAATCTTTCTGCCAAAAAGTTCCCTGAGACATGGTGAGTGAGTTTTAAGTCGGTCTCAGCAGTTTTTGCATCAATGAACAATGCCTGTTTCACTCTCAATAGTCCCTTGCTTTGTACAATGAATTGTATGTCCCATCTGCTTTTCGCTTATTTATTCAGTGATATCACAAGCTCCTCAGAGACTGTTTTTTTTGGTTCTTTGTTCTCTCATTGCACCTGGCATAGCACCATACTTAGCGGCAGCGCTTAATAAATATCTTTGGAAGGGAAAGAGGGAATCGGCAGGTAAATTTGCTCAGTGTGTGAATTATCCATCCCTGCCTCTGTGAGTAGGTGAAGTCAGTAAGCACTTTTGAATGATGGAAGTAGCAGCTTAGGGTTTTCCTTAAAATTTAATGGTATAGACTGAAATTGGTTTTTGCTATCCACAATGTGCTCTATGATATCAGTGGAATGCATGCCTCCAGCAATTCCCCCACAATCTCCTTGCTGTGGCACCAGCAGTCTCTGTCACAGAGTAACTGTCACCTCACCTTGCAGGTGCATCGGATACTCATGCTCACCACATCTGCACTCACCTGCATTGCTTTTGTTATGCCTTTTGTCTACAGAGGAGGCTGGAGTTCCGTAAGTGTATCCTAATGGGATGTTTTCCTATAAATCCATTTTGATGTCAAAGCAGATTGCTGTTTCATTCTCACAGGGCGGGTGAAAAGAAATCCCTGTGTAGCTCTGGCTTCACTTTAAAACATTTTGATTTATTTATTTGCAAGGAGGGGGGGGGAGGACAGAAAGACAGAGAATGAGTGCACCAGGGCTTCTAGCCACTGCGCCACTTTGTGCATCTGGCTATTATGTGGGTTACTGGGGAATTGAACCTGGGTCCTTGGGCTTTGCAGCAAGCACCTTAACCTCTAAGCCATCTCTCCAGCCTCTGTCTTCACTTTTTGAGTCATCTGATGCCTTTCACACATTTGGGGTCAGAATGAAGGGGGAAATATTAGTGCAGATGACTTAGTACCTAGATGTCTTTTCAGGTCATGTTTGGCGAGTTTGTTTCCATAGTAGAATTATTAAATTTTAGATGTATAGGGGTATGAATAATAACAATGGTTTTCTCATATGGTGATTACCAGTAAGTTAACATACATTACATTTCTACTAACACACATAAATGTAACATATGTTACATTTCTAATAATAGTGCTCACTTTAGTATATGTGTTATGCATTTTAGTTCCCTTGTTTTTTTTTTTTTTTTTTTTTTTTGCAGTGCTGAGGACCGAACCCAGGGCCTTGCGCTTGCTAGGCAAGCGCTCATCCACTGAGCTAAATCCCCAACCCCTGTTATGCATTTTAAATCTTACATGACGTATTGATGATAATAATTGATGATAATGAAGAAAAACTGAGGCTGATTCTCACAGGTTTATCTTCAACCTTAGTCTCTACCCTGACTCACAAATCTCTCTTAAGAAGAGCTCACACCTCTGTTGGTAGGCCTAGACCTCTCCAAATGAACATGTCCCAGTGGAATTCTGATCTTCTCTGCCAGCTTTCAATCCTGTATTAGCTGTTAGGATTCCATTTTTACACTTGCAGCTATCCTTAATTTTGCTTCTCATACATCCCATTCTCCGATCTACTAGGAAATTCTATTGGTTATATATTTAAATGACAGCCATAGTACAACCCTTCTCACTATATTCTGTAGGTCTGAGTGACCACTGTCTTTTGGTTGGATGTTTGTTGTGGCTAGCTGTGTTAGTTTCTCATTGCTGTTAACAAATATCTGGGGCATAAGGAAAGGATGATTTCTTTTGGCTCATGGTTTCAGAGGTTTCAGTCAATGGTCACGTAGCTCTGGTATTTTAAGGTCAAGGTGAGACCAAACATCTTGGTGGGGACATGTAGTGGAACAGAATTGTTCTTTTCTGGAAACCTGGAAGCTGAGACCAAGACAAAATGCACTTCATAATTTGCATCCACTAAACAGGCTCTTCCCACACCCAACAGTCACATCCATCAAATTATAACCCATTACCAGACCAATCCATTGGCTAGGATAAATCTGCTCTCATGATGTCATCTCTGCTAAAGAATTCCATCAGATTCCATGAAGCTTTTAACACACACTCGTTCAGGGAATGTTCATATCCACATCACACCACCACCTAACTGGTCTCCTCACGTCAACTCTTCTTTGAGTTCAGCCTATTTTTCTTTGAGAAAGCAGATGACTTTGTCATTCCCAGGTCCCAAACTTATTTATATGCTTCTCTGTTTTATTCAATAAAAGCCAAAGTCATTTCAATGATTTGGCCTATGGTTAATCTCCTCCTAGTCTTATCTGGGTCGTCTCATTCCCCACTGACTGCCTTGCTGTCCCACCACATACCTGTATGTCTCATAAGTCCTGTGCTAAGTTCCATGCAGAGATGCTGCCTCCCCCTCACCTTCTTTAGGTCTTTACTCAGATGACCACTTCTCTGGGCTGGAGAGATGGTTCAGCAGTTAAAGGCACTTGCCTGCAAAACCTGATAACCCAGGTTTGATTTCCCAGTATCCACATAAAGCCAGATATATAAAGTAGCACAAGCATTTGAGTTCATTTGCAGAGGCAGGAGGCCCTGGTGTACCTGTTGTCTCTCTTTTCCATGTCTCTCATAAATAAATAAAAATAAATAAATATATTTTTAAAAAGATGATAGCTTCTCAGAGAGCCCCACTGCAGTTCATATTTTTTCCATAATAGTCTATCATAACATTTCATGTAAATTTCTTATTCATTATGCCTTTTCTTTGTATGCTTTCCTATGCCAATATGTAAGCTCTGTGAGTGCTAGTGTATTTACTGGCCTATTCCTGGTCTATCCCAAGCATCCAAACATAGTATGTATACACAGTTACGTAGTATGTGCTCAGTATGTATTAGTAAATAAATGCATAAAAACAGAATATGTGCCACACCTAAGTTCAGAGCCTGTTCTCCCATTTCCTTTTCCAGTTTTAGCAGGAATTTGATGTCAACGTTAATAGTTCAGAGTTTGGGCTGGTGTTTTCCCTGTGTGACTCTTGGGTTAGAGATCTTATCAGTAAATGTCTTCCTTGCCTTTGAGGTTGTTTATGGATCAATCAGTCTATTCCCTTAAAAATATTTTTACTTATTTATTTACAAGCAGAGAGAGATCAAAGAGAGGAGAATTGGTGCACCAGAGCTTCTAGCTGACTCTAGATGCATGGGCTAATTTGTGCATATAGCTTTATGTGGGTGCTGGGGAATAGAACCTGGGTCATCAGGCTTTGCAAGCAAGCACCTAACTGATGAGCCATCTTTCCAGCACAATCAGTCTATTTCTTTTAAAGGAATTATAGAGATTTTCTGATCTGGATAGAGAATAGAGCCTTGTTTTATTAGATGCTGGTACCAATGGTAATACTTATTTCAGTGTTCTGGAAGTGGGGATTGGCTTCACATTCTCTTACAGATATCAAAATACACAGTTGCTGGAGTAGACTGCTATAAAATTTGCATACAACCAATATGCATCCTCCCATACACTTCAGATTATCTCTAGAGCCCTTTGGAAATGCCATGGAAATAATAATAATAGAGTTGTTATGCTGTATTGTTAAGGGATGATAAGGAAAATGTCTGTACATATTTGGTATATGCAGTTTTTTAAAATATATTTGTTTAATCATTAATTGGTTGAGTCTATGGATAAGGAAACCCCATATATGGTGGGTTGACTGTATGCAGGTTAAGGGCACTGTTATATAGCCAGGCTGTTTGGGTTCAAATTCTGGCATCATCACTTTTAACCTAGAATAGCTTTGGGAAAGTTACTTAACTTCTCTGTCCCTTACTTTATTCTTCTGTGAAAGGAGGATAATACAAGATTCATCTCTTAGGCTTTCTGTGAGGAATGGGAGCTCATTCACTGAAAGGGCTTAAGATAGTTCCAGCACGTCTTAAATCCATATAAGAAGTGTGTTGTGTGACTCTATCCTTCCTTAAAACATTCACAAGAAAACCCTTTATGTACAAAAAGAGAATTTTATTGTGTCTGCCATTATTTTTTGTTAGACAGAGGCCCTTTATATTTCCAAAGTCATAGATGCAAATCTTACCCATGTATAACCAAGTTCATGATTAAAAGTTTTTATATTGCTCTTTGCCAGCATTTATTCCTGTTTACAAAGAGTCCCCTGTGATGGCCTCAACATTACGTCCCTGCTTTAGGTCACAGTCTCCTGGAACATGGGAACCAGTGACCACTGGCCACCATCTTCCTTTGGACAGTAAATCAGTGTCAGGATGTTTGAGTGGAATGGTTGTACCTGGTGGCTGTTTGCTCCTTTGAGGAGCACACAGCACCGCAAAGGGAGGTGCTTCTTCAGAACTGTGGATTCTCTGTTGATGTTTCCTCTTGATTTATACTCGAATTCTGAGCTGAGGAGATCAGCTTTTAGCACAGCGGCTGCCCCACTCATGGAATCAAGAAACATGCATTCCAGGAAATCCCATGGAATCCCAGTTTAGGGAACTGAGTTCTAATCCAATTGTTTCTCTGCATGGACGTGAATGATTTTGACAGGTGGCCTCAACTGTCCTGCTGGGGGTCCTCTAATGTACTAGGGAGGGAAAGGCCACCATAACTACCTATTGTAGCCAAAACTGGGCTATTGATGTGTGTCAAGGATTGTAGTGAGCTTTAGTGGTTATGTGGGTGAAGTGCATGCCTAGTACAAAGTCTTTACTCAGTGAGTGCTGGCTTTTGTCATCATTATCATTGTCATCGAATGAATGTTTACAATCATGGTCTTGTGTGTCTCATTTTTAACCTGATTTAAATCCATGAGAGAGACTGCGGTTCTCTAAGTGACATTTCTTCGTTCAGCATGCAGGTTATCACCCATATTTTGGCTGCATAGTGATGGCATTAGCGGTCTTTCAGCCTCTTCTCGCAGCCTTCAGACCACCTTTACATGACCCAAGGTATGTGGTGGCCACGCCTTTCATCCCAGCACTCGGGAGGCAGAGGTAGCAGGCTCGCCCCGAGTTCGAGTTCTAGGCCACCCTGGGACTACAGAGTGAATTCCAGGTCAGCCTGGAAGCTGCGAGCTTCCTACCTTGTGAGATCCTATCTTGTAAAAACCAAATATATGTATATGTATATATAACATATTATTATTATATATATTATATATACATATATAATTTTTTCTCAGTCTGGGTGCCATTTGTTGGCAAACCGATCCCTCTTCAAGTGAAAACATTTTGTATTTTATAAAACATAGTGATCGATTTTACTTACTTTTAAAGACTTTAAAATGTGTTTCAGAAATCTTATTCCCAGGCAGTAAGGGAAATTACATGCTTCTTCTTCTCTTGAGAATTACTTGTCATCCCATCAGTTTTAAGACTACTGACTGTTTTTTATTTTTTCTTTCGGTAGGAGGCAGATGTTTAACTGGACTCACTGGAGTGTGGGGACAGCCGCTAGAATCATAGCAGGTTAGTAACTCAATGCCATTGATCATATCTAATTGCCGGCTGCTGATATTGTAAGTTGTAATTTGGCTTCAATGATTCTTAGATGCGTTAGTAATAGGAGTAATTGGTTGCTGAGAAGAAATCAGCCTTAAATAGTCCAGAAAGTAATTTCTAGAGGTAACTAAGTCATTACTTCAGTTTTTGAAAATGACTTTCAAACTCTCTAAACCTTTTTAAAAAAAAATATTTATTTATTTGCAAGCAAAGAGAGACAGAAGAGAGACATACATACAGAGAGAATAGGCTCACCAGGGCCTCCAGCTGCTGCAAATGGATTCCAGATGCTTGTGCCACTTTGCGCATCTTAGGCCTTCATTTTAATTAATTAGTTAATTAATTAATTAAAATTTTTTAGGTAAGTTCTCACTCTAGCTCAGGCTGACCTGGAATTCACTAGGTAGTCTCAGAGTGGCCTTGAACTCACAGTGATCCTCCTGCCTCTGCCTCCCGAGTGAAGTCTTCCTTTTTAAAATAAAAATACGCATTTGCCTATGCTAGCAGACTCAGTCGTGATGATGACAGCTTAGGTTGTGTCATTTGTGGTTTGAGTTAGTTGAAGTGGGTGAAGTGTTGGGTGCAAGCTCTGCAGCTTCAGGTCATTACTGTACTTTGTGTATCTTGTAGGGAGGTGGTTTTTCCAAAGGCAAGTATGATTACTGACTTTTTTTTTGTAATACAAGCGATCAAACCCAGTGCCTCAAGCAAGTTAGGCAAGGACACTACCATTGAGCTTTATCTCCAACCCTTTTCATATTGTTTGAGACTGAGTCTCACCCGATTGCCCAGGATGACCTTGAAACTCACTCTGTAGCTTAGGCAGACCTTGAATTTGTCAGCCTTCTGACTCTGCTTCCCAAACAGCTGGGTCTACAGGCCTGTGCTACCAGGTTTGGCTTGTATTACGATCCTAGACACATTCCTCCTACCCTTAGATTTAGTGTGTGTGGGATTCGACATTGCCAATGAACTCCACACACATCCATCTTGGCTTTATGAGGGTCCTGGGGAATTGAACCTGGACCTGTAAGCTTTGCAAGTATGCACCTTTAACTACTGAGCCATCTCTCCAGCCCCCTCCCCTTTAGTATGTTTTAATTGATAGGATGCACACAGTTCTTTCTTTTATTGGGGACTATTTTTTGAATATATATTTATCTTTTGTATTCAGTGGCAGCAATGTTCCTGGGAATGGATTTACCGGGACTGAATCTTCCTGGTCCCCAGAAGACCTATGCAATGATGGGATTTGTGATCTGGCACATTGGGACGGAGATTGTTCTAGAGATACATGCCTATCGTCTCTCCGGAAAAGGTAGGCTGCTTGAGAAGTCATTCTGTGTAATCACTTCCCTGGAAAGTGTTGGAGAATAATTTAGCTTCCTGGTGTCAATATGGTAGCTTATTAACAGGTTCTCTTGTGATTTCACTGGTGATGGGACCCATGGGTGTTTGTCGCCTCTTTTTGAATACACTCGTAGTGGAATTTGTGAATGAATATAAGGGAAAGATTTTCAGTTGTGGGGAAGATGTCTTTTTTTGTAATTACTTTTACTTTGCACATTGATCTGACCTGTAATTGGCAGACTGGAAACAGGAACCCAGGGGACTCTGAACAAGCAGGGAAGGTGAGACCCACAGTCAACACAGGGCAGGGCTGCATGGGGACTTTACCTGTATGACCCACATACTGCAAGCTGTTACTCAGGTTACCAGGTACATACATACATAGCCTTTGTTCTTTGGTGGCAAAGTCTGATTTGAACTTAGTGCCAGTTGGGGGTCAAGATCCCTGTGGCTAACTTTGGGGAGAGGAATTCATAGAGAATGGATGGTGTCTTGAACTAGTTTGTTTCCTTGGCTAAGTGTTCTCTGTGGCCTGCCTAGTTTTCAGTTCTTTTGTGATTTGAATATCAAATGTCCCCCATAGACCTATGTGTTTGAACACTCCATCCCCAAGCTGGTGGTGCTGTTTGTTTGCTTTAGGAGGTGGAGCCTTGCGGGAGGAAATGTGTTACTAGGACAGGCTCTGAGATTTTGTAGTCTGGCCTTGCTTTCTGTGTGCTCATCAATTCCTGATCGCTGGTTCAGAGTGACCAGCTGCCTCACACACCTGCCACCATGCTTATCCCTCCACCCCATGATGGACTGTATCCTCTCACTGTGAGCCAGAAAGAACCCTTTCTTCCCCAAGTTGCTTTGGTCACAGCAACAAGAAAAAAAAAGTAGCAGCACTCAGGAGGCTGAGGCAGGAGAATAGTTGTGAGTTTAAGGCCAGCCTGAGTGAGTTCCAGGTCAGCTTGGGTTAGAGTGAGATTCGACCTTGAAACCCCTCCCCTGCCAAAAAAAGCAACTAATACAAACCCCTAAAATAGTGAGATAAAAGCAAAAACTCTTGTCTAGTGTTACATGATGTGAGTGTAGGAGCCTGGACAGCCTTTAAAAGCCAAGTAATAAATACATGCTCTGCATATATATTAGAGAGACAAAGAAAAACACACACACACACACAGAATGATAGACAAAGAGAGAGTATGGGCATGCCAGGGCCTCCTGCCTCTGCAAACGAACTCCCAACTTATTTTAAGTCTTTTAACAAATGTGAGTTGTAGTCAGCGTGTCCCAATTTGTGACAGACTTAAATATTCAGAACATTTGTAGCATGACATGGCTTTAAATGGGAGAGAGGACTTACATCCTAGAAATTAACGATCAGAAGGAATTAAGGGTATATATATATATACACACATATTTATATGCACACATATTTATACACACATACACACACACATATATAAAATATGTATATTTTTTCGAGGTTGGGTCTCACTCTAGCCCAGGCTTACCTGGAACTCACTCTGTCCTCACAGGCTGGTGTTGAACTCACAATGATCTTCCTATCACTTCTTCCCGAGTGCTGGGATTAAAAGCGTGCGCCACCACGACCATCTAGCAGGTCTTATTTTTTTTACAATCTGCCTGCATATCACCATCCTTATACACTTATGTTGTTCTTGACAGTTGAAATAGTGGACGATGATAGAATTCAGATCTTTCAGTCACTTACTGTCGCCGAAGCAGAGGTAAGTCTTTCTTTTCCTGTTCATTGATGCATGCCTTTCTGGTGCTGCTTGCTTAACATCTCCGTGTTCTTTGCAGGGGCACGTTTTCAAAAAGGTGGTGTTGACAATTTACATCTGCGGGAATGTGACGTTTCTCATCATATTCTTAAGTGCAATCAACCACCTATGAGCAAGCAATGTCCTGTTATCACCAAACCAAAGAAACAAGAAACTTGTCCCAACAGCCTGAAGCACATTCTCTGTTTGGAGGACGCAGAGACATCTCTCTCTCTGGAGAGGAATCCAGAAGGCTGGTCTTTCTAGATCAGATTCCAGAGGGTCAAACAGAAGAGACTGTCAAGGACTTCTAAGTGATTCTGTGTTAAAGGCAATGTGGTACTTGAGGAGAAATGACTCTCAAATATTCCCTGAGAGGATTTTAAGAATGTTAGCATTAAGACAGTAAGAGAATGATTAGGAAAAGCAAAACCGATGTCCTTAGAGAACGGGAAGATTGTCCTAAGGTAATTGCTGCTAGAGTCCTTCCAAGAACACATTTATTTTTTACAAGTTTATATAAATGATCTTTGGGACCTTTTAAAAGAAAATATGTTTTGCAGGACAGGGTATGTAGCTCAGTGGTGGAGCACAAAAAAGTTTTTCAGTCTAGTATTTTATTTTTTTGGAGGGGGGTTGCATTTTCTTTTCTTTGTAGTTTTCATACTTTGGTTAAAAGTAGAAATGGAGTTGATTCCTTTGTGTGCTTCATTAACATTCAATTATATTATGAATTATATATATATATTTTGTTAGCCGTGAAATGTAAGCAGGTTATGTTCTGCTGAAAAATGTATTAATTTTTTTCAGCCTCAGAGCTGAAATGGCCTTTTAAAATTTTAACTGTTTCAGTTATAAGATTTGAATTCTTATAGCATTTGGAGAATGTAAACTTTTTATTTCAAAAATTTAATAAAACCCACTCTTGTGAGCATATTCAAAAGATGTTCTCTATTCACAACCCCCTACCCCATGGACTGATCCAGACTGCCCACGGAGGAGGAAACCCAACTGATTGGACACAGGGAAGAGGGAAATAGGGGAATTGGAGACATCAACACATTATGCTCTTATTAAGTGTATCTAATTATGGATAATAAAAAAAAGAACGATGATGCACAGCAAAAAAAGGTGTTCTCTTCCCCTGTGGAACTGAAGTGATACGGAGGGGTTTTCTTTTCTTTTTTTTAACTTTATTGTCCATAATGAGTTACAACATTTAGTGGGCAAACAATGAGTTGTTATCCCCAATTCCCCACTGCCCTCCCCTCCCCCCTCAACTGGATAACCTCCTCCATGGGTCGTCTGGATCAGTCCTTGTGACAGGGGACCATGGATAGCCTAGTATTCAGCCAGGTTTTCCTGTCCGTACCTCTGGATAGTCTCCACCACCACGGCTCTCACAATCTTTCCGCCCGGAGGGGTTTTCTTTAGAGGACATCCTTGCTATTCTCCTCAGTCAGCATTCCTTCTTGTTTCAATGATTTCTGATTTGTGGCAGATCTCATATTTGCTATGAAGACTTACTGCCAGTTGGTGGTGCTATAATACCAATGAACTCATTTGTTACTGTCAACCTGTGCTCATACACTACTTGGGTGGCATTTTCTTTAGGTCCACAAGCTCTTAATTTTTTTTTTTTTTTTGTTTTCGAGGTAGGGTCTCGCTCTAGCCCAGGCTGACCTGGAATTCACTCTGTAGTCTCAGGGTGGCCTCGAACTCACGGTGATCCTCCTACCTCTGTCTCCAGAGTGCTGGAATTAAAGGCCTGCACCACTACGTCAGGCAATCAAGAACAATTCTTTTAAGGGAAAGATGAGGCTTCATTATGTTTGATTTTCATGTAAGTGAGTTTATCTGCTGGATTTTTGGTGTGAAGGCCAATTTTACAGGCCAATTTATATTCGTGTCCATTGATTCCTGTGTTGGCACTGTTTCAACCCTTTATCAACTCACATAGAGATTTGTTCAAAGAAATCTTTGTCATTTATCATACTATCCCAAATCCTCTTCTGCTTGTGAGAAGTTAATATCCACAAATTCCAAATGCCCTTTTTTCTTTCCTTTCAGTCTTTCTCGCCTTTATAATAAACAACCTAACTGCTTAAAAAATACTTCCAGGTCAGCCTGGCCTAGAGTGAGATTCTACCTCAAAAAAAACCAAAACCAAAATCAAAACCACAAAACCAAAGAACAAAACAAAACAAAACAAAAACAAAAACCAAAAAACAAAACAAAAACAAAACCAAAAAACAAAACAACCCTTCATTTGATAGGAATAATTGTTAAACCAGCTGTTTAGGAATGGTGCCCAAACCAGTGAGTAAAGTAGTACATTTTCTTAAAGATGGGATGAATAAAGATAAATATATTTTTCAAAAAAAAATTAGAAGGAATTGCCTAGAACATCGAGGTTATTGGAGGCATTCATCATTGAGTCCGTTTTTGTTTTTATTGTTTTCTGGTCTCGAAGTCAAATAAGAATACAGGTGGTCTACGATGTGAGTTATTCCATACAGGTATCAAATGGTGACTTGGTATGTATCAGGACTTGGGCGTCATGTCGTTAGCTGACACCTCCTGCTTTCCTCATCCGCCCCCAGTCTAATATCTGTGGGCAAGCCACCTAGCTGATGCCAGCCAGAGGCCTGAGGAGCTCTTGGCTGAAATCCCATTTATCTGTGTACTTTGGAGAAGTAGGAGAAAAGAAGAACAAAGGACCTTGTTCAAGATAATCCCTTATTGGAGGGAATGGAGGAAAGACTCTTCCAGGTTCTCTCCAAACCAGATTGGGATACTCACTGTTCTTATGCATTTCCTGACCCTTCCTTGTTTAATTCCCATGAAGCTCACCTCTTATCTCTGTGACAACAGCCCTGAACCCCTCCCCCCATAAAGCTCATCTCTGCCCACAGCTCAGAAACCCCATAAAGCTCATTTCTGTGCCCACAGCCCTGAAGCCCCAGGAAGATCACCCCTGTGCCAACAGCCCTGAAACCCCATGAAGCTCACCCCGTGCCCACAGCCCTGAACCCCCAGAAGCTCATCTTTCTGCCCACAGACCTGAACCCCCCTGAAGCTGATCTCTGTGCCCAAAACCCTGAACCCCCATGATGCTCACCTGTGCTCACAACTCTCAACCCCAATGAAGCTCACTCTTGTGCCCACAGCCCTGTACCCCCATGAGGCTTATTTTTGTGCCCACAGTCCTGAAACCCCATGAAGCTCACCTCTGCCCACAACTCTGAAGATTGTTGGCCCTTTCTGTTCTGTTTGTTCTAGCAAAAACTGCCTGAGTTCTGGAGCCTTCCTGGCTTTCTGACCATCACAAGTCTCTCCTTGTCTTGACTATCCCTGAAATGGATGTTAAGGGAGGCAGCTCATCCTGTAAGTGTGGAGACTGACCAAGAGAATGGAAGTAATTGGGGGGTGTAGGGAGAATCTCACTGCACTAATCTAAACCAACAATGAATCCATACTATAGAATCTTGACTTTCATATAGGAAGCTCTCGAGGAAGCTGGGGCATTGTCTGGTAAGAAGGGTCCTGAAGAGAGTGGGGGGAAGCCTAATCCCAAGGCAAGTGGCTCTGGCCTATAACTCCCTGTCCCAGGAATTGTTTGCTTCCCACTCTGAGCTGCTGATCGAAGAGACCTACGAGGTCCCCTCAAACAAGACAAGCTTATGCCAGACTAGAAGAGCTTCAATGTCCAAAGCTTGAATAATTTGAGCAACAATTTGTATTGGATTATAATCACATAATATTAGCATGTAAACAAACAAATGAATAATTGGGGAGAATAGATACATGCGTTCAGAAGAATTATTAATAATTCCATAGATCCCCAAAGAGAGGGAGTCGAATTTCTCACTCCTTAAGTGTGAGCTTGGCTGTCTCTCCCCAAAGGGTACGGTATGGAAAGGAAAAAGCACACCAGCAGTCTGGAAGGCATTCTTTCTGGCAGGTGATCAAACGTAACATCAACAGTGAGAAATCATGTTGAAAGATGGAGTGTGCCATTGATACGATGTGATGAAAATGGTGTTCTAATTCTGTGGGCTGCTAAGACCCATGATCTTGGCTTAAACTTGAAAAAAAATACATCAGAAAATATGTAATGGAGGAATTCCCTACAAAATATCTAGCCAATAAGTTTTAGAACTGTCAGAATCATCAAGAAGGAAAGTCTGAAAGTCTGCAAAATGGTCACAGGCAAGAGGAAGCCAAGGTTTCTTGTGCGGATCCTGGTATACCAACAGATATGACAGGCCTGGGGAGACAGTTCAGTTAGTAAAGTCTCTGCAAGTGGGAGAATCTGAGTTTGGATCCCCTGCTCCCATGTCACTGCCAGGCACGGTGGTGGCTGCCTGTAGTCCTAGTGTTGGGGCGGGGAGGAGGGACAGAGTCAGGTAGATCCCCAGGGCAAACTGGCTAGTGAGTTCTAGGTTCTATGAGAGACCCTGTTTCAATAAGAAAGGTAGAACTCAATAGAGGGGGATACCCGTGGCTGATGTGTGGCCTTCACATGCACCTGAGCACACATGGGGCCATACACATAACACATGTACCCAAACTAAGGACATTTGAGCCGGCTGTGGGACTTTAGTTAACTGTTATGACTAGTTCTTTAGTTATAACCGATGTACCATGCTAACACAAGAAGTTTGTAATAGCTCAAACTAGGTGTGGGTATGTGGTCACTTCCTTCTAGATTTTGTTTTTCTATTAACCTGAAACTATTTTTTTAATTAACAGCAAGCTGACAGAGAAGAGGGTGGGTTGGGGCGGGGTGGGAGAATGGGTGCACCAGGGCTTCTTGCCTCTACAAACAAACTCCAGATGCATGTGCCACTTTGGCTTTACATGGGCACTGGGGACTTGAACCTGGTTTGTCAGGCTTTGCAAGCAAACACATTTAACTGGTGAGTCAGTCCTGAAACTAGTCAAAGTCTATTTAAAAGACATACCCCCCCACACACCCCAAGACACCATCAATGAGTTATGATTGAAAAACCTACCTTATCTGATACCAATGCTACCAAGATCCAGTAGTAATTAATAACTATAGGATAAGTGTGGTCTTAGCATGACAGAGCTACAGATATATAGATGAATGAAACAGAGACTCTGTCTATATACCAGTGCTTAAGGAGCAAATTGATTTTTAGCACAAGTGTCAAGGTAATCCAATGTGGGAAATATAATTTTTCAACAAAGAGAGCTGCAACAATTTAAGATCTCTGGAAAATATTTGTAACTCTTTAATTTGTTTACTTTTGCAAACAAGTACCTTTCACCACTGAGCAATGTCCCCAGCCTAGTGTTCATTAGTTTTTTTTAAAGTTTTAAAAATATTTTATTTATTCATTTTCAAGCAGAGAGAGGGAGAGAGGGAGAGAGAGAAGGAGAGAGAGAGAGAGAGAGAGAGAGAGAGAGAGAGAGAGAGAGAGAGAGAGAGAGAAAGAGCACACAAGGGCCACCATCTTGTGGGGCTGGCTTATGTGGGTCCTGGGGAATTGAACCGGGGGCCTCAGGCACTGGAGCCAAGTGCCTTAACCTCTGAGCCATCTCTCCAGCCCGTGTTCATTAGTTTTTGAAACAGAGTTTCATAAGATAGCCCAGGCTACCCTTGAACTTGTGATTCTTCTTTGGCCTCCGGAGTGCTTGGATTGCAGGTGTGTGTTACCATACCTGGCTCACCCTTATTTCACTTACTCTAAATATTCGCTTCTTACTTTACTATGCTGAAAATGGCAAATGTGGCCAACAGTTCAACATAAGCACAAGCAGTAAGCCTTCCAAAGAGCAAGGTGTGAGATGGGCAGAGAGGGGTCAGCCTTCACGTGGGACTTCTCAGCCAAACTTGACCATGGCAAGGGCACTTGAGATGACACGTTCATTGATAAATCGAGTCCTCAGATAAGTCTGCCATCGAGCACATGCAGAGATAAGAAACCAGGCTCAGGTGTGTAAATTGCCCAAGGATGATCCAGCAAGTGAGGCAGATGCTCTTGATACCAATGCCAAAGCTCCTTGATCTCTCTATGGCACCACAGTGGCAGCGGATGGTTCTGAGTAGCTTACACCATTCCTCTAGAAGTATGTATGCTTCTTTTTCTCTCCTCCCTCCTGTGACAGTGTCTATGGCTACAGGAGAAGTGTGGGAAGTTGACACTAGCTCAGTGAGGGAGCTGATTGGTGGATACATGTCCCGGCATCCTCCTCTTCAGAAAGACAAATTTAAAATATATTTATTTATTTATTCATTTGTGGGCAGAGATAGAGAGAAGAGACACAGCCAATGAGAATAGGTGCACCAGGGCCTCTAGCCAGTGTAAACTAACTCCAGACACATGTGCCACTTTGTGCATCTGGCTTTATGTGGGTACTAGGGAATTGAACCTGGGTCTTTAGGCTTTGCAGGCAAGTACCTTAACTGCTGAGCCATCTCTCCAGTCCCAGGAAGACAATTTTGTGTACCTTTTATGCACTGTTTTGAGGTTGCCTGGAACCTTAACCTGCTCTTGATCCATTACCGCTTTTCTTTCCTAGGCCTTTTTTCTGCTTCTAGATCATTTCTCAGAGAACACACTGGAATCCATGTCCTAATTTCAGGCTCTTCTGCTTGTTGTTCCAACCAGGAGTGGCCCTAGAAGACAGACAAGATGACGTTCTCGAACTACAATGTGTACTCTCTGGTCAGATGGCAATGAGGGCCATACATGGATGTGACCTCCTTTATCAGGCTGGACTATGATATATTCTAAGCCTCTCACTTGCACTGGATTGGGATGATTGGATGGGAAGAAAAGAACAGATGTATATAGCTGCTTGAAACTCGACCAGTGGGGGCTGATGTGCTATGAAGCTGGCTCCGTCTTGACAATTGCCTTAGAAGCCTTGAAGAAAAGGAATGGGGCTCAGATCAGTCAAATATTAGGGTATTCTGGAGAGGTTTCATGGTGTGACTAATCTCATGGGTCCTGATGCCAGAGAGGGCAGACTGTGCTTAAAATAAAACGCATGCTGCAGGCATGAAGGTGGCCATAGAGAGATGGTTGCAGGTCCCCGATGCTAAAGGCAGAACTAGGAAAGGAAGGAGTTTCCTTGACTGGAATTGGGAATTTACTGAAATGTAACCTTTCAGATTTCCCAGGACCTTCCAGGCCCGCAGAAGGGGCTCTGTCCCACTGGAGAACAGCTGCCCCTTGCCTCACAGGTTAATCCTTGTCTTTCCAATGGTCCACTTGTTTTTCCTCTCATTACTTTCAAACCAATGATTAAGAGAAGGTCTTATCCTGGAGTCTCCTAGCAGGGAGATTCAGCGTCTGTGCTGGGAGGAAGCAGGCTCATAACAGAACAACATGGAGGACCTGTGTAATATATCCTGGCCTGACCCGGGAAGGTATGGGACAGTGATCTGGAGGGGTTGGGTGGAAGACAGTACAATTACCAGCTCAAAAAAATATTTTCTTTGAAATCAGTACTTAACATCTTGACAAGAATATTTAGGAATGCCATGGCATAATACTCATTAGTTTTACTATTAAAATTCTCACTTGTTTATATAGACCAGGTTTGTGCCCCTTGAGAATATGGGAGGATTTTTATTAACACCCTTAGGTTAGGCCAGTTGTCACATGATGGACTTCACATTTAACTGAGTAAAAGAAAGGATGATAATTTAAGAAGAATGAGCTGGGCATGGTGGCACACATCTTTAATCCCAGCACTTGGAGAGGCAGAGGTAGGAGTATCACCATGAGTTCAAGGCCACCCTGAGACAACATAGTGAATTCCAGGTCAGCCTGGGCTAGAGTGAGACCCTACCTAGAAAAACAAAATAAAACAAACAAAAAAAAGAAGAATGAATGTGCCAGTTATTATCTGTGTGTACTGGTAAGATCATCTATATACTCGTGAAATGTAAGGCCTGATTATCACATGTACCTTGGGATGTGTGTGATGGTTTGAAATGAAATTCAGTTGCAAAGCCAGTCAAATCGGTCTGTAGCAGGAGGCTCGGTGGCTTTAAGGCATTATTGATTTGCTGTGGACATGTGTCCTTGTCTGAGTTGAAGGTGAATATCACTGTGAGGAGGCACATCTGTGATTTTTTTTTGTGTTAGCAAAATTGCAATGTCAGTTAATATAGTCAAGATATTTTAAATAACTTTATTCTTAAATTTAACAAGCTCTTATTAGAAATGCTTTGGTATCAATACAATAAAAATATACTGGATTCCCCCCTTTACCACTGAATCAGGTCAAGTAACTGGAAAAGTTAAGCACTTGCTCTCCCCAGCTTTTGGGGAATTTTTCACAAATAATGACTACTACTTAATAACATGGCTTAATATAGGTATAATTATATATATATTTTTTGGATTTCATGAAAAAGAAACAAAAGTATCTGGAAGAGAAATTTGCAGGCATTTCTTCATTTCTTCTCCAAAGGGTGTGTCTCTAGGTGGCATAGCCCTCAGATCACTTTTTTCCCCAGCTTTGCCATTCTCATTCTTAAGGCTGTAAATTCAAAGAAAAAAATTGAGTTATTACAAAAGTCTTCATTTTTACCCTAAATGACCATTTCATAGAATGCAGGAAAGTTGAGAACATACCTCAGATGGTTTTATCCAACAGTGTGAGCATTGTTTTAGTAGCACAAAGAGATAGTGGAAATAATAAGCTATGGTTAACTTAGGGCAGAAGCAGGTTGAGAACTAGAAGGAACCTATTTCTATAAAGATTAGAAAACTTAGTAGAGCAAACAGAATAACTGGAGGATGACTCACTATTAGCCATAGATAGACATTAATTTAAGTCAATTATTGCCTTTTATGAATTTTCTTAGCTCTGTATGACTAAAAAAAGATATTAGCACTTAAGCCATGTTTAATGAAAGGCTGATTTTTTCAAGCTCATTAAACATGGTGGTCCAAAGGGTCTTTGATCCTTTGATATAGAATGAGAAAAATAAATTACTACATGAGGCAATGGGAACTAATAATTAAGAATTGGAGTGATTAAAAAAAAGAATTGGAGTGATTAAAAATTGCCTTTATCAAAATATCATCATGATTTCAAGTGACAGGTGCATCTTTTTGAGTGTGTTTTATTGCTAATGATACTTTGGCTGCAAAAAGCGTTGGTTAAAAGGTAGATTATGAATTTATAATGCTCCTTTGGTAGTCTAGTATAAGGCCTTAATGTCTAGGACCTAAGGGCACAGCTGCCTCAGTCATGTTCCAAAAGTTGAACTGGTTTCAAGGCACTGCTCTAATCTTTATGTTAATAATGTGATATTGCATTCGAGTGTAAAATGGCCCAAGAAACAGCTTTTTATATAATCACACAATGTTGTTTAATGAAACAATAAAAGGGAAGCCACATTTTCTTTCTGTTTTTATGCCAAATATTAGTTATCTATCAGCAAAAGAAACAACCTTCTCTCTAGGAGGTCTTTCCTAGAGAGAAGGGATGGAGACACACTCCCATGACAACAGTGCTGCCATTTTCATTGTTATACCACTTTCAGGAAATGTTTTCATTGCACCCATTTCTAGTGGCAAGGACAAGAATGTTCCTTTGGATTCAGGATGCCCTGAGAGTATGTTGTCTCTCCACAGTAAGCCCAATGTTCTGACTTGTTGGGAGCTGCTGGATGGGAATCTTCCACACAGTGGAAGACAAATGGAAGGTAGAAGGAAGGCTTTATGAAGTTCTAATCCTGGCTTTATGGACCATTGTGTTACCAATGCCAAAAGAGAGCCTGGGGAAGGTACTTTTTACAGAAATATTTTAAGGCTGGGACAAAGTCCTCTTCCCATTAATCACTTCTCTCTTTGATATTCAATAGAGGGGGCACATCCCACATGCAATGAAGTTTGCTTCAGTTTTCTTTCCTTTCTTTCTTCAAGCCTAGAACAAGTGAAATGGTCTGAATTCCAGGAGGATGTGTAGGGACAGAACATACTGACAATGAAGGCAGAGAACCCCCCAAAATCCTGGGCCACCAGTTCTCCCTCTAACTTCTCTTTTTTGTTCTTCTCTGAGGCCAGCACCTGTTCCAACAGCAACCCAGATATAAAGTTTTGGATGTTTAAACTTGGTATAAGAGAGTTTCTCTCTTTTTGGTATCTCTTGGTCCCTCCTGGTTGCTATAGGTTAACAGTTTTAACACTAATAGTGTGTGAAGAGCTAAGAGTTTTCACCCCTTCTTCCTGAAATAGTACCGACATCTCTAAGAGGGCAGAACTGAGCTAGAAGCATAAGAATAGGTATGTGAGGTGTTAACCATCAGTGGACCCTGCTAGCCTTATGGCTGGATAGTCAGACCAAAAAGTGCCAACTGGTGCAATAGTGGCATATCTGTTATGGGGGAAAACCAACAGTTCTTTGATTGGACTGGACACCCACTCAATGGGAGGTAATACATGCCTGGTATTGAAAACCTTGTCAAAAGCTTACGGCCTGGAGGTCATAAGTCTAAGGGGAATAATGACTGCTGTTGTCTGACTACATGGATACATTATGCCAACCAAACTGTCCTCTAAATACTTATTTTAAAGCCCATATATTATTTTTATTTTCACTTTTAGTTAGAGAGGCCTCTCTTTTTCGATGGTGATAACTGCTAGAGTGACTCAATCCTTACCACAGATCTCAGAGGAAATGACAGTGAAGTTACTAAGTGAGACATTCCTATCAAATCCTTGTAGGCTCAGGGGTCCATTTTGGAAGAGGTGGAAGATTGGGTTAGGAAGGGTCAGGACTTCTTACAATGTCTTCTAGGCATAAAATGGCCTTGATATTCATGACCTCACAGTGCCTGACACTACCTACACAGACCTTCATAATAGGAAGAAAAAAATGACAACATCAAAAATAGAAGAGTCTCATTGAGAAGAAGAAGGGATTCAATGGAGGTTGGGTTTGGGAGGGGGAAATGAGAATGCTAGGTAGGAATTATCATGGTTTATTGTCTATACTTATGAAAGTTGTCAATAAATAGTTTTTAAAAAAAATGAATAAATATGTGAGTTCTACCAAAAAAAGCAAGTCATTGTGTTGGTGGTGGTGGGGATCCCATGTAAAGCTTGCTGAGGCCCTATGTTAGTGGACATGTCTGACATTGAACTAACCCTTCAGATATGTCCAACCTTTTGACACTGCAACATGACATTGTTGTCTACAAATGTATTAGGTCAAGTCATAGCTATCCTGGAACATGTGTAGCCTACTGGCTGTAGGCTGAACATGTACACTAGACTATACCATGTTATATTTATACATACAATTACTTAACTTTTTTCTGGCAAGTTTTAATGTGTTCAAAATTTCATTAAAATTCTTGTTTTTAGACTATTCTGCCTCCACTGTTTTTCATATTTCTTCCACCTTTATGAAGTTTTCCAAAATAAAAATAGCTTTCCAGATCAAGTTTTGATAACCATATTTATACCAAGAGAAAAGAGACTTACAATTCTTTTTTTTTTGAGACTTACAATTCTTAATCATTATGCCTACCAGCACTATTGCTGTGTATTAGGAAACCTGCTCCATAAATGAAAAAAATTGACTTAAAATAGTGGGTTTTCAAATACCAAAAGATTTTTTTGGGGGGTAGGGCATAGGGGTGTGTGGTGACAAATCCAATCTAATTTATGTTTTTGAAATTGAAGTGCATAGGTGGCTAATAGTCTTAATATATATGAATACCATCTGAAAACATATGAAAATATGATTTTCACATTAAAAAACCAATTTAAAAAAGCGTATTGGGTCTGTAATCCATGTGATGAATTAGAAAACAGGAATGTAAAACAATATCATGCTGGAAGATAAGGCATTGAAAGCAATGTTTCTGTGATACTTAGTTTGCTAGTACAAAACTCTGTATTGTTACTTTGTCTGGAATAGGTTTTCCTGTTTTCATAATTGCAGCCCAGTAGCATGATTAGTGTTGTCTGGAAACATTAGTCATTTCCCGTCATTTTTCTTGGGGTAAATGTGTTATGGGTAGGGGAGAATAAGAGTATGGGGAGGAACTAATATTTGAGTTTAAAAAAAGGGAGGTTTTACAGTGGGTCACGTCACTGTTGTTGGCCACAAACAATGTGTTCTTTCTTCCTTCTAAATCATCTGAGTTTATTGAAGAATGAACTTAAAAGGAGAAATCTGATCAGCACACTAAGATTATTCTCAAAATAGAAAGGAACTTAGTGTCTGCAAATTTTCATTGTGGAGGTGCATTTCTCTATAGTGATAGAGGAAGATATTTGAGTGGACATTTCTCAAGAGGTTAGAAATTGTTCAGATGATAAACTTTACAATTGCTACACCTAGCTCAATGACTTGAAAGAATGGATGAGAGCCCATTTTATGGTATTATTAGCAACCCAAGATTGGGCTTATAATTTGTTGGGGGAAGAAACATCTTCATTTTTATAGGTACTCACAAACTTCTATAAAAATTATCAAGTTATGTTTGCTGAACTGGCTGGTATTGAATATTTATTGCTTTTTAAAGATAAGTCTTCAATCAGACACATTTAAAATTCCAACCACTTTCTAACATGTAGAATCTATATGTTTGGGTAATTGGACTTAATGAAGGTAAGCACAGTTATTAGAATTGGTTTTGTCAAATTTTTATTTATTTTGTTACCTATATAATGGTATGCTATATTTAAGTGTTATCAAGGCATCTGAAATTGAGGAGCTATCATTTTGGTAGGAAAAAAAGTGTGAATGTTAGTTGCCCTTCACTGCTAAAATTACTAGATAGCTACAAAGCTATAAAAACTTCATAAAAATGAGAAATGAAAAGATATAGAAAACAGGAAAAAGTAAATATGCTGAGTTGACAGAAGACTAAGAAAAGTTAAAAGTTACGGATGATGTAGGATAAACTCACACTGTATTTTTAAAAATATAGAAAATTTAAGAAATAAAGTTCATAAGACTACAAAAGTATAGAGAAGCAAGATATAGCAAAATGACAAAATATACTGATAATGTTTTGTATATTTCTTTGCAAAATTAAGGCAATTTGTTAAGGTATACAGAAACTTTAAATCGCAGCAAGGCATGAGCCATTAGTTGTGATCAGATTCTGCCAAAAAAATGTTACTGATGAGTCAACATATTCCTTAGTCATCCAAACACATTTACACAGAGTAGCACACCACAATAGAAGACAAATGTACAGTCACTGAGGTCCATCAATGCAATGTAAATGAAGTGACAATTTATGTTGTCTTTCTTTATCTTCAAAATGACTTACTTTACTGTGGGGCTAATGATTCTCAGATCAGAATTAACAAAAGCTGAGAGTATATATTTATGAGATGGTCAGAAAAGCTGCAAGTTCATTGACACAAAGACAGTCACATGACTAAACAGCAGTGGCATGCCTTGTTATTTTTGTTACCTGTTAAAGATGGATCCTCTGTCCCATCTCCAGTCACTGGAACACCCAGGGGAGAGCGTCGGGCAGGGCTGCCCAAATTTTCTTCTTGCTCTTTCAGTGATATGGAATTTTTGTGGGGAGATTTGTGGTTTGTGTTTTCATGAGGACTAACATCTGTTCTCTTTCTAGGAAGAGGGGTTGGTTTGACTGGCTGGTAAACCTGACTACAGGCAGCTATGGGATGGTAGGATGGTCTCTCAGCTTCTTCTTCCTCCTCCTCTTCCTCATCATTGATGACCACCAGCTCAGCATGGATGACACCGTCATAACCTGTCAAAAGCTTTTTCTCGTCTTCATTATCGTCTGCTTGCTGATACCCCATAAAGATCATCGTCACAGGTTCTGTGTGATTCATGTCAGAAGGGAGGGAGTGCATGATGTTGTATCTGACATCTTCCTCCTCATCCTGGAAAATGGGTGAAGAACTCTGGGGTGCTGACTTCACAGGGGCCTCTTTGTTGGGGCTTAGCCTGGCTCTTGGAGAGGCCTCCTGTTGGTTGTGAGATTCCTCCCAAGGAGTCATCCTCCTTCTTTGTGGGCTGTGGGTCATCTCTTCTGCTGGTTGAGCCATTGATCGAGGACGGGGTGTTGGCCGGATGGGGCTGATATGACCAAGACCATTGCCTTGTTCCTCAGAAAGTCCATTGTTCATATTGTGTAAGGAATCATTTGCATGGTCTCCCAGTCCATTAGCTTTCATTTTTATCCTTTCTTGAAAGTTTGGTCCAGGGATTACCTTTTCTCTCTGAGGGGTTGTAGGCCTGCAGAATGGATTGGCATACACTGGCTCATGATACTCTGTGGGTGATTTAGAGTTTCTCTCTGAGGCTTGTCTTAGGAGTTCCTCCACCTCGACGGGTGCGAGACCATCGGTGCCATTGTGGGCTGGGTTGTGGTTGGAACTCACTGCATAGACTGACTTCTGCCCATCGTCATATACTTTTATTCCTGCACCTTTAAAGTCATCTGATGGGAGGGGTATTGAAGACAGAACTGTACTTTCTCCAGTCTTCAAGTCTTTTTCAACTTTGATTTCCATGGCATATAATGCTGTTAAGAGACAAATTTGATATTTGGCTTAGTTGACTTTTCCTTCATAAACCAGCATGCTTATTTTTATACCCTTTGATGGTCTTTTATGTAACATTAAAAATAATTACCGATTAGTTGTATAACAGCCAACATCATAATAACATGATTTTTTAAGTATAAAAATTATTTATTTATTTATTTGCAAGCAGAGAGAGATAGAAGAGAGACAGAGAGAGAATGGGCATGCCAAGGCCGCTGCAAATGAACTCCAGTTGCATGCAATACTTTGTGCATCTGGCTTTATGTGGGGACTGGAGAATTGAACACAGTTCATTAAGCTTTGTAGGCAAGTGCCTTAACCACTGAGCTATCTCTCTAGCCCAGTAACATGGTTTTTAAGGTAAGGGAGTATTGAAGTTTGAAAAAAATTGAAGGATTGAAAAACAAAACCAGGTAAATGTAAATAGTAAAAGTTTTTTGATAATTAAGTAGTTTCTTTATTATATCAGAGAAGAAAAAAAATCACGTTTCTGTGATTGCAAAGCCTCTGAATTGGAGATGAAAAAAAATACAACATAAAACACTTGTACAAGCACAGACTCCTTTCTTATAGTAAAAGTTTTCACTGGAACTTATACAATTTTATTTTTGCGTATATGTTTTTTTTGTGTGTGTGTATGCCTGTTCATACATGTGTGGACTCACATGTGTGTAGGTAAAGAAGCTGGAGGTTAACGTGGGTTGTCTTCCTGAATCTCTATCTTATTTATTTGAGTAAGGTCTCTCACTTGACCAGAGGTCTTTCCAAGTTGGCTAATCTAGCTGGTCAGTAGCGTGGGAGATGCCATATCCCCACCTACCATGTGCTGGGAATGCAGGCAGGCTACCAGGTCTGCCCAGCCTTTGGGTGCTGAGGAGCCAAGCTTTAGACCATACACTTGTAGAAGTGCTTTATCTACTGACCCATCTCCTCAGCTTCCCAACAAGGCAGATTTGTAATCTTTTGTATTATCTGTTAGGAGGAATCTCCTCTTCCTCTAGAAAGAATTGCCATCCTGTGGATTGTGTAGGTAAAATGTCTAACATAGTGCATTTCATTAAGTGACATCCTTGCCGCCCAGGCCAGCTCCCTGTTGAAGTTAAAGAATGTTCTAAATCTTTCCATGAACAACACCCCACCTCAAAAAATAAATCAGTAAACAAAGAAACAAATAAATAAAGTAGAGATTGAAAATGTGAGACAGGGAAAGCTGACGTAGGAAATATTGTGTATATTTTTTGGAAGGTGTTTAGATGTAGAACTGCTAGTGAACAGAAGTCCAGAATCACAAGCTTCTCTTTTTTGTTTAATGTTTCTTCCCAGTTTAACATCATTTTGCAAGTAGAGAAAGAGCTAAAAATAGAGCGAGAGCAACTCTGCTTGAGATAACTATGCTTCAGGTAACTGGGGCATTTGGAAGAAGCTGAAATGGGTTTTGTGACCCTGGCAAGGTCCCTGTACTGGAATTTTAACATTAGGATTACAGGGTTCTTTGTAAAATGACAACACGACAGCTCTTCCTCGTGTCACAGCTCAACTTTTCCTTTAACTCATCTTGCTTTCACACCTGCTTCATTGCCAAGTGACACTTGGCCTTCCTTGGAAAGCCAAGAATGACAAAAAATCATATATTCTTGTATTTATGTGGATTCTAGTGTTGAATGTTTGTATGTATGTCCATGAGCAGGTGTAGGATAGGAAATTGGAGAGAGACCATGAGAGGGAAAGATGAAGTGTTGAGAAGCAGGGGGTGGGAGGTGCATAGGAGGTGGATAGGGGGGTGGTAGGGTGGTGGTGGGGATGGGGGAATGGAACAAAAGTAAGCATGCAACTGAAGTAGAAAGGAGGTTCTGGTAGGGGAGGTAACAGAGGGAGGAGGATGGAGGGAAGAGTGGGAAAGGGAAACAAAAAAATTAAAATTTGCATGAGAAACATTATAATGAAACCTACGTTTTTGATATTTTTCTTTGAGAGAGAGAGAGAGAGAGAGAGAGAGAGAGAGAGAGAGAGCAAGACAAAAAGACATAGAGTAAGTATGGGTTTGCCAAAGGTCTGCTATTACAAATAAATTTCAAATGCACACAACATTTTGTGCATCTGACATTACGTGGGTCCTGGGGAATCTAACTGAGGCCAGCAAGCTTTGCAAACAAGTGCCTTTAACTGCTGCTGAGCCATCTCCCCAGCGTGAAACCAAATGTTTTGTATTCTAACAAAAATAAATACATAAAAAAATCCACAATATTCCTTACCCCTACATTCCCTGTTTCACATCTCTATTCATTTATTCATTCTTGTTTTTTTTCATTTGTGTTTTTTTGAGGTAGGGTCTTGTTCCAGCCCAGGCTGACCTGGAGTTCACTATGCAGTCTCAGGGTGGCCTCAAACATATGATGATAATCTTACCTCAGCCTCCTGAGTGCTGGGACTAAAGGCATGTGCTACCATGCCTGCCTGTCTTCTACTTTATTTTTTAAACTTTTATTTTTTATTTTTTAGACTTTTTATTGGTAGTTCCCACACATATACTCAATGCTTGATTGTAATCCACTCCCACCACCCTCCTTTATACCCAGCCCCCTCTAAACGCCCCCTTTATGGCCCTCTGCTTTCCAGCTAGTCTTGTTCTATTTTGACATCTCTATCATTCTACATTGCACTTCCTAATGGGATTTGTTTTTGATGTACCTAACTGAGCTTGCTATGTAGTAAGTATTCATTAAACATTTGTTCAGTGAGTGAGTGATGGCTACTTACAGATGGACCATAGCTTCTCCTTCCATTCTCAAATTTACAGGTTTCCTTTGTGCCCTAATTAGTTTTCTACACAGACCTAACTTTCCCAAAATTTTAGTAACCCGAGTATCTCCTGAATGAAATATGTTGAAAAAAATATACATAATAAAAAAAATTTTTTTTGGTTTTTTTTCAAGGTTGGGTCTCACTCTAGCCCAGGCTAATCTGAAATTCACTATGTAGTCTCAGGGTGGCCTCAAACTCATGGTGATCCTCCTACCTCTGTCTCCCAAGTGAGTGCTGGGATTAAAGGCATGCACCACTATGCCTGGCAAAAGAGATACATTTTTAAAATATTATTTATTTATTTAGAGGCACAGAGAGATAGGAGAGTACAGACAGACAGAATGGGCACATCAGGGCCTCCAGCCATTGCAAATGAACTCCAGATGCCTGTGCCACTTTGTGCATTTGGCTTTATGTGGGTACTGGGGTATCTAACCTGTGTGATCAGGCTTTGCAGGCAAGTGTCTTAACCACTCAGTAATCTCTCCAACTCAAAAGGGATATTTTTAAAAATGTCCATTTATTTTATTTTTTTAATATTTTATTTATTCATTTTCAAGCAGAGAGAGAGAGGGAGGGAGAGAGAGAGAGAGAGAGAGAGAGAGAGAGAGAGAGAGAGAGAGAGAGAGAGAGAGAGAGAGAGAGAGAAAACCAGGGCCGCCACTTTGTGGGTTTGGTGTATGTGGGTCCTGGGGAATTGAACCTGGGGCCTTAGGAACTGGAGGCAAGTGCCTTAACCACTGAGCAATCTCTCCAGCCCTGTCCATTTATTTTAAAGAGACTGGGCACACCATGGCCTTCTCCCACTGTATTCCCCTGTGGGTACTGGGGAATTGAACCCAGGCCATCAGGCTTTGCAAGCAAGTGCCTTTAACTGATGAGCCATCTCTCCAGCCATGAAGGATCCTGGAGAAGAAGACTTCTTGTTTCCTTCAGGCCTTTATCTCCCGCTTTATTTTATTGGTAGGGAATAAGATGCATGGAATAAATACTGTAAATAAATAGTGTATCCTCATTATTCCTAACTATGCAATTGAACATTGTAAAATGGATCTTAGCCTAACCTGGAAGCACTAGACAGTATAGAGAGTTTTGAATATTTGACATTAAAAAATGTGCACATAAGCCATGGAACAGAGATTTCTCCTATACCTTTTCTGTTTTGATCATCATCTTCCGTTCCTTCATTTCTTTCTTTTCTTAATCTGGAAGGTACGTAGGATTTTGGAAGGTCAGGGATATTAGCATAGATGTCCTCAATCGACTCTGTAAAATTGATATTAATTCAAAATACATTTAGGTTATATTTATAATGATGGAAAACTTCAGTGATCTTATTAAAAAAAACACTACGTAACATGAATTAGGCTGCCCCAAAACATACCTTCTGGGGTATCTTCCTTTTCCACCTTCACAGACTATAACAAAAGAGAATTCTTTATGATTAATCCAGTTAAAAAAATAAAATCTAAATATGGAAATGCTTAAAAAATCGCATAATACTTGTAGATTTGTTTTGGAAGGAGATCATGGTTTTAAAACTAGTTAATGCTCACTCTTATTATGTCTTCTGTGGTCCGCTCAATTGACTTTAGTTTCTTTAAAATTGCCTCTTCGTTGGTTGAGATTTGCAGCTCAGCTTTTTCAAGATCTTGAATCTCTTTCTCAAGCCTGACAACAAAAGAAGATATCCTTCTTACTGCTTAATGTAGGATATCAGCAGAGTCCTTAAATCTATCTTCCCCCACATAGACTTGGAATATTGCACATATGTAGCTCAAGTGATTCTTAGACTGTAGCATTGTGTCTAGCCTCATGCTAGGCATCACACTTCATACACAGAAGGTCCTAGCATCACTCTAGATATCACAGTTTATACACAGAAGGTTCCGAACATTTGATTTTGAAAAATTTTCCATCCAAATCTTTTTTTTTTGACAGAGGTACTTTGCAAGTGTGGTGGTTACTTTTGATTGCCAACTTAATTGGATGAAGAGATACTTAGAGCATCAATGAGGCACACCTCTATGTGTATTTCTCAGAGTATTTCCAGAGAGGTTGGGCTGAAAAGAAAAGACCCATTTTGAGTGTCGTGGCACCATTTCATGGGCTGGGATCCCAGGCTGAATAAAAAGGAGAAAGTCAACTGAACATCAACATTCATCTCTCCTTGCATTTTGCCTGTGGATGTAATGTGACCAGGCACTTCATACTCCTACAGGTATGCCTTCCTAAACATGATGACCATCTCCCCTCAAATACGAACCCAAATAAATTCTTTCCCAGTGTTTCTTGTCAGGTACTTTGTCACAGGATAAGAAAAGAAGACAACATATTAGCTAAAGTATTTGTCTTTGAAACTTCTTTATAGTAAGTATTAATACTACAGATCAATTTCTTTATATCTCTATATCTATCTATCTATCTATCTATCTATCTATCTATCTATCTATCTATCTATCTATCTTTCTATCTATCTATCTATCTATCTATCTATCTATCTATCTATCTATCTATCTCTATCTATCTATCTATCTGTGGTCCGTGGATTACTTGGGGAGTCATTGTATACTAACCCCCTTTTTATCCATGGAGCTGGGTGAACAGAGTCTTGGGACAGCGGTGAGTCGATGGGCATAGCCACCTGGGAGACAGTTGCAGTGAACAGCTCATTTATTAGTTTAGTGAGGGTGTTTTTATTTAGGAGGAAAAGGAGAGGCAGGGGGATAAGGGGCAAGGGGATTGGTGGGGGCAGAGTGGCCTGCAGATGTCTCATGAAAGGATTGGCAGGGCCAGCTGCATAGATAACCTGGAAGGACTTTCTCATTGCCTGAACCTTGTTATTACCTTATAGCTGAATTATGTGAACTCCAGTAAACTCAGGCCTTGAAATACCTGGACTTATCAAGGTTTGCTGTGGCCCACCAAGTGGCTGGAGGCTGGGGAGGGAAGGAGTCAGCTGAACTCTTTCCGGTCTCAGGATGAGATAATTGGGGTTTCAGGCCAGTCTCAACTTCCCTTTAACCCTATGTCCTCTGTGCCGCTCAGTAGGGTCCCACAGCTATCCATCTATCTATTATCTATGAGAGAGAGAGAGAGAGAGAGAGAGAAAGAGAGAGAGAGAATATATGAGTATGCCAGGGCTTCCTGCCACTGCAAATGAATTTTGGTTTGCATGAGTACTGAGGAATTAAACCTGGGCTTATAGATTTTGCAAGTAAGTGTATTTAACCATTGAGCAAACTCTCCAGCCTTAGCAATTTCTTTAAAAAGTATTTTTTTAAAATTTATTTGCAAGGGGAGAGAAAGAGTCAGCAAGTATCTTAACCCTTCACCCATCTCTCCAGTCTTTTCTTCTTTTTTTTTTAAAACTCAAGCACCCATGTAGATTATTTAAAAAATAGTTATAATGATTAAACTTGCTATAATGACAATAGACATTTACTACATAAAATCCTTGCATCTTCTAACGTGGCACTGTCTTAAACTCTCTGAGACTTGTGTTTCTTACTAGTAGAGTAAGCGACACTTGCTAGTCAAGACACACTAGCAGTAAGTAAGGAGCATAGCTGTTAGTAGGAGCAAGATAAAGAGCTAAGGAAGTCTCAAACAAAATCTAGTACAATGGCTGTAAGTGCTGTTATTATAGAGACTACATTTTCTGTGAGTGTGTGAGATGGGACGATGAAGTGGGCACCTATAACCTGATAATGCACAAGGAATTATAGAAACAACAATTCATTCAGACTGTTACACACTGAGCTTGAAAGAGTTTACAGCTCTATGCCAGTGTCAAATGACCCCTGGTGTACATCACCATGACCTCTGCTCAGCTGGAAACCATAGCCATGGCAGCTGCAGTTGTGAAGGCTGGCTCTTGGCAGCCATGAAACACACGTAGTGTCCCAGGCTCTGAAGTCAGCTGTCCCTGAGGATGGCTGATCAGACCTAGCAGCTGTGCATATTCATGTCAGCTAATGTAACTCGCTCCCTTGGCTCCCTTCTTGAAGATGCCCATGGGCCTGACCACTCTACAATCTTGGGTTATCATCACACCAGTAAGAGGCCACAAGGTCATCTACTTGGCCTTTTTCCTACTCACTGTCTTGGTGCCAAAGTTCTGACTCTGGCCATAATAGGTGGCCATTTATAGCTGAGGAGTTTTCTTGAATATCATCGAACTCCAACTGCCACACAGTGCCCCTGGTGTTTAGAAGTCACTGAAGCATGTAACCTAGTCTATTAATGTCCTCATGTCTGTCGTAGCACATTTTTCCATCTGCAGAATTGTTTGGTAGAGTAGGAAACTCATATTAAAAGTGATAGAGGGCTGGAGAGATTGCTCAGTGGTTAAGGCACTTATCTGCAATACCTAAGGACTGGGGTTTTATTCCCCAGTACCCACATAAAGTCAGATGCACAAGGTGGTGCATGTGTCTGGAGTTTGTTTGCAGTGGCTAGAGGCCCTCGCATGCCCATTCTCTCTGACTGTCTTTGTCTCTGTCTCCCTGTCTTTCCCTGCTTGAAAATAAATAAATAAATATAGTAAAAAAAACCCCCATCAACTTGAAAATCAAAATGAATCATCAGGGAACTGGTGGAGCTCCCTTTAATCCCAGCACTTGGGAGGCAGAGGTAGGAGGATGGCCATGAGTTTGAGGCCACCATGAGACTACATAGTGAATTCCAGGTCAGCCTGGGCTAGAGCGAGACCCTACCTTGAAAAACAAAACAAAAAACCCCTTGATATATATATATATATATTCTATTGCCTTTGTCATTCACCATAGCCAATATCCTTATCCTCCTTGAAGCTCAGTGTTGCAATATGAACAAGGAGAATGACAATACTTGCCCTCGGAGAAGCTAAAAGCAACGATGAGTATGAAGGCGCATTAACTATGACTGCTATAAGACTTCCATAAGCTTTTCATGAGAGAAATCTCAAGGCTTTCTGCAGCACTTTATGTCTCTTTCATCACCTGCCTGACAGGTCCTCTTCCTAATATGCATGTTAGAGATATTCAACCTTTTGGTAGAAAAGAAAAAAGTAAACATTCCTGCTGCAGACATTTATCTCATGGACCCCAGGATCCAGATGTCTCATGAGGGAAACTTGGGTTTGAGATCTGAGTCCTCTGCCAACTTCCAGTGTGACTCTAAACAAGTTCCTGGACTTTATTATTAATACACATCGTCTTCGTTCTCTCATGCAACTATGAAAAAATGTTTATTTCGCATCTCCTTTGTACTAGAAACTATCTATGTGGTAGGGAGACAATGCTCAACCCAACCAATTCCCTGCCCTTGAAGGGTCTACATTACAGCAGGGGGAATGAGCTCCGTGCAGGCTGGCAACCTTGTTCTGTAGAAGGCCAGATGCAAGATATTTTAGGCTTTGTAGTCCACATGTGGTTTGAGTTGTGTCCATTCATTTGTTCTTATCCTTTTTTTCTTTACTATTACAATATTTTAATAAAATAGATTCTTAACAAGGGCTTCACTTGAGGGGCATAAGAGAGGGGAGACAAAGGAGGGTGGTAGGAGGAGATTTTGATCAGGGCACATTGTTTATATGTATGAAGCTTTCCAATAGAATGTTGAAAACAAAACAAAATCCCCTGGATTCTTAGTGCTGTTTATAAAAACACAGTCTAGGGTTAAATTTGCTCTTGGATCATAGTTTAGCAGGTCCTGCATAAATAAACAAGTGTGTGTATGTGTGTGTATTGGTGCACATGACATATTTTCCTATATGTATATAATAAACAAATGTGTCTACACATACTTCTTTATGAGGAAAAATATTTCCATAATAAAACAGGATAATCTACCTCCAAGATTAGGAGACATGTAACATGGTCCAGGAAGGTCTTGCTAATCAGGTGTTATTTGTGAAAAGAAATGAAAGTGGTGGGACGTAAGAGAATTTTGCAGGAGAATGCGAGAGAGAGAGAGAGAGAGAGAGAGAGAGAGAGAGAGAGAGAGAGAGAGAGAGAGAG
>PVHP010001942.1:0-62635 GCA_004024765.1 Zapus hudsonius | reverse complement strand
GATAAAATTCACTTAATCCAGGGTAGTTGCTATTAGGAAGGTGAGAAGTGATTGGATTCTGGAAATATTTTAAAGGAAGAACTTTCAAAAATTGTCAAAGAGAGAGAGAGAGAGTGAGAGAGAGACGAGAAGGGGGATACCATATTTTGTGATCTGAGTAATTGGGAACCTGGTAATGTAATTGATGAATCTGAAATCTGAGAGAGGGATGGCAGGAGACTGGTTGGGTGGGTAAATTTGAGACATCAAGTATGAAATAGAGGCAGAGATGGTTTTGTGTGAACTCTGGAGCTCAGCGCATATAGTAGGTTTGAAGATAGAAATTTCATAGTTGGGATGTATAGTCATTGGGGTGGGTAAAGTTTCCTAGAAAGTAAGACATAGATGAAAATCCCAAGTTCTATAGTCAGAGGTCTGGTCAATGTTAACTACTCCTTAGTGCTTAAATAAGGAAGAAAAGAAGAAAGTGCTCAGAAAATGCTAGTTTTTTCCTGTCTGTCCCTTTCTATTCTAGAGTTCTTAGCTGGCAGTGTGATCTTGGGATGCTATGAGGTGCACTGTTTGTAGTTATTTCCCTCAAAGAAAAGGATGATGGTAGCCGGGCGTGGTGGCGCACGCCTTTAATCCCAGCACTCAGGAGGCAAAGGTAGGAGGATTGCCGCGAGTTCAAGGCCACTCTGAGACTGCATAGTGAATTCCAGGTCGGCCTGGACTAGAGCGAGACCCTATCTCGAAAAACAAAACAAAACAAAAAAAAAGAAAAGGATGAGGGTAATATAGTGCCATATGATTCTCATGAATATTTTTAGACTAATATGATAAGAGGGTGATACTGGAAACTTGGTAACTGCAGCAAAGTATCTGCCAATAAGTGTTTTTGAGTTTTTTCCAGTTACAGACTGAAAGTTGTATTACTACCAGGTTCCAATCTAACGAGGCACCATGACATGTTTGTGAAAACTAAACAAAAACACAGGCTTCCTTCTCATTCATTGTATCTTAGTTTCAGCCAACTCTCAGTTAAGACTGATAATAAAACATCTTGGTGCTAATTAGAGTCAGAAGCCTCCAACAGGAGATACATCTGATGTGGAACATTTCCTGAAGTTTCCACTCAATGCATAGCTCAATTTTTTAAAACTATTGTATCTTGATTTCCCACTTAGGCCTGTTATTTTTCCATAACATAAATATTATGAATAGACAAGTTTTAAAGATTTTTTTTTGTTCTCAACAAGCTTTCTTCAAAGATCAGAATGACTGTTGGTGGGGGATGAGAAGACAGTAACAGAGAGCAAGGTTCAGAATGTTCCCAGGGTCCCTTCCACTTGACTCAGAGGTGACCTGAAGAGGGGAGGAGAAGAGGTGTGACAATCTCCATATAGAGAACATGTCAAGTTTTTGCGGAGTATTAAATAACAGATAAAGTGACAAGTAGAACAGGGTGTTGTGGCACATACCTTTAATCCCAGCACTCGAGAGGCAGAGGTAGGAGGATGGCTGTGAGTTTGAGGCCAGCCTGAGACTATATAGTGAATTCCAGGTCAGCCTGGGCTAGAGAAACACCCTTCCTTGAAAAAAAAATTACAAGTAGAAGTCAAGGGATTTATCTAGTGTAGTGGTTCTCAACAAGGGGTGATTTTGTTCACTGGGACATTTGCAAAGTCTGGAGACATGTGTTGGCTGTCTTAACTGGGTAGAGGGTGCCTCTGCCATCTACTAGGCCATGTGCATGTCTCTAAATTTCCCACAACACACAGAACAGTTCTCTCACAACAAAGAATAATTAGGTCCAAAATCCCATTCGTGTTGAGGTTGAGAAACCCTGGCTAAGTCAAGGCTGATGTTGCGTAGGTTCTTGATTCATGCCTTATAATAGATATTTAAAAATGTTTCCTCATTGCTTCTTCCTCTAATTTCTTCCTTTTCCAATATATGTATGTCTGTGTATGTGTTTCCCAAACCCTGGCTTAGTTGCCATTGATAGTTCAGAGAATAGGAGGAGCTTTTGCTGTAAAGCCACACAATGCAGGGCTTAAGTTATAGACTCATACCCAACCCAATATCATTTCCAAAGATAGTTTTGGCGACAAGAAAGAATTCAGTAATTACAAGTGAAGTATTGGGGAGCTATACACATATGCACATACATGTATAAATGCACAGGTGTTTATGCATCATATATCCCTATAAACTTACATGTATATTTGTACTGTGGAGGTTTGATTCAGATGTCCCCATAAACTTATGTGTTCTGAATGCTGGATCCCAAGTTGATGAAATTGGAACCTTGTTGGGGCTGTGTTGTTGGGGGTGGGATTATGGGGGTTATAGTCAGCTTCCCCTTGCCAGTATCTCCTGCTGCTGTTATTCACCTGATGTTGGCCAGGAGGTGATGTCCCATCCACTGCTCATGCCATGATTTTCCCTGCCATTATGGAGCTTCCCCTGGAGTCTGTAAGCCAAAATAAACCCTTTCCACCCATCAGCTGCTTTTGTTGGGTTCTTTGTTCCAGCAATGAGAAAGGTGACTACAACATGTACAAATACATGTATGTGCATATATATGTAAAATACACACAAAATTATTATTTTTTAAGTAAAGAATGCTTTGGGGTAGTATGGTGCTGTGGGCTAACTCATTAACCGTCCCATGCTGGCTTAGAATTTCCCTAAATTCTTCCATTTCCTCTTTGGAAAGTATAAGCTTTCAAAATGGGAACTGAGCTCCTTGAAACGCTGATTCAGCTTCAAGAAGAGAAGCAGACAGCAGAAAGAACTCTCCTTCCAGTCTCCCAGCCCTCCTGCTCGCTACAGGTGGGGCCCGATGGATGCATGAGTCAGTACTTCTCACAACTTCTGAGAGATGGTGGGCAGGCATCATGTGCTAATTTAGATAAGTGGAAAGCACGAAAAGGATTTGTAATGCTCTCCATTATTGGAATCTTTCTTCTCCTTGCCTATTTCCTGGAGGAAAAAGGAAGTTATTTTCAAGAACTCCCTATGTGAAAGCAGGTAGCATTGATTTCATTTCACGCACTGTGGTAGTAATAACCTTCCTTAATCATCATGAGATAATGTCCCCAGTCCAATTCCAACATGTATTTTTTTTTTTTGGCTTAGAGAAAAATACAGCACGTCAATATGGGATGTGTCAAGAAGAGGCTTTTTGAGAAGGCAAGTTTTTTCTATAGCTAAGGGTCCATTTAGCTCTCTCAGTTTTTGGTGCAGTTAACAAAGTCTAACAGTCTGATGGCGTTTGCCATTAGGGACCAAACAGACTGGAAACTCATGGGGAAAAAATAACCACAAACCCAATAAAAAATTTACACCCAAACTTTCAGTATCAGATATGTTAGTGATTAGAATAGCACAGGTATTGACATTGACATTGTAGAAGGCTGTGCCCTGGTTAGTCTTCATAGCTACTCCACGAGCAGTTTATTAGTTCCATTGGGCACATGGGCAACCTGGGCACCTCCACCGGCAATGGGCTCTGAGGCTCACAGGTAAGCCTCAGGCTGGATGGGATTTACACACATCTATCTATCTATCTATCTATCTATCTATCTATCTATCTATCTATCTATCTATCTATCTATCTATCATCTATCTATCTACCTATCATCTATCTATAACTATCTCTATCTATCTATCTATCTATCTATCTATCTATCTATCTATCTATCATCTATCTATCTATCTGTCATCTACCTAATCTATCTGTCTGTCATCATCATCTATCTATTATCTATGTATCATCTATCTATTTTCTATCTATTATCTATCATCTATCAATCTATCATCTATTTATCTATCATCTATCTATATCATCTATTTATCTATCATCTATCTGTCTATCTATAATCTATCTATGAGAGAGAGAGAGAGAGAGAAGAGTATGGGCATACCACTGCAAATGAACACCCTTTGTTCATCTGGCTTTATGTGAGAATTGCAGAATTGAACCCCTGCCTTTAGGCTTTGTGAGCAAGTGCCTTTAACCACGAGCAATCTCCCCAGCCCCTGGATGAGATTTAAAAGCAAATATCTGATTCCCCCCCATAGTTCATCACCATGGAAATAAGACAAATTTAAAATTTGTTCTTAATGAACTTAGGTATGAAATTCATTTTGATTAACCTTATAGAAGGATGTCTTAATTTTCAAGATAATAAAATGAAGAGTGAGGTGCATGAGGCCATCCAACATGTAAAAGTGCTGATCAATCCTACAGAAAGGTAATATTTCTGTTGTACTTTAAAAATCTTTAATTTTAATTTTAATAAATTTATTTGCAAGCACAGAGATATAGGGAGAGAGAGAGAGAGAGAGAGAGAGAGAGAGAGAGAATGTATAGGGATGTCAGAGCCTCTAGCCAGTGCAAATGAAGTCTAGATACCTATGCCACTTTGTGCATCTGGCTTATGTGGGTACTGTTCAGTGACCCGATCAATCCGTTCAAGATTAAACTCCAGACATTATAATTTTATTTCTTCTTTTGAAGATGATTAACTTTATTCTTAGTAACAGCTCTTTTGTGTGTCTGCATGAGTGTGCGTGTGTGTGCATGTGTGTGCAAATGCATGTACACATATATGAATATACGGGTGGAAGCCAGAGGACAACCTTGAGTATTGTTCCTCAGGAATGCTGTCCACCTCTATTTTAAAGTTAATTATTGATTTTATTATTTTTTCTTTTATAAAAGGATAAGCTCTATTTTCCCTCACCCCACACTCCTGCTCCCCTTTCCCTGAGGGCCCTCCTCAGTGAGTGGTTGGTATTCACTGTGGAGGGGTCGGGGGCTGTGCCTCAGAATATTGCTACCCAGTCCATTGGTATTCCAGCTCTTTTTTGAGGTAGGGTCTCTCATTGGCCTAGAACTGGCCAAGTTGGCTAGACTCACTGGCCAGTGAGCTCCAGGGATCCTTTTGTCTCCATTTCCACAAGCCCCGGATTACAAAGGTGTACCACCATGCTTAGTTCTGGGGACTGAACTCAGCTCCTCAGGCCCATTTTCTGTTTTCATTGGTTGGGTTGAAAGTCTTTTCTTGTTCTAAAAACATGAGCCTTCACACACTCAAAAGATTCAGTGAGACAGAGCAGACAACCTCAGCCTAATGGAAGATCAACTTACAGTAGCTTCCCACTCCAGGCAAAACTCAGCACATGTACGGCAAGCACTCTGCTACTGAGCTCTCTCCCCACTCACTAAGCTTTTCTATTAAAAAGTCAGGGGTGGTAGCACATACCTTTAATCCCAGAACTCAGGAGACAGAGATAGGAGGATTGTTGTGATAGTGAATTCCAGGTCAGCCTGGGCTAGAGCAAGAGCCTACTTTGAAAACAAGTAAGCAAGCAAACAAACAAAAGTCAGGGCATACCAAAGAGAGTACCAGTGAGTGCTTCTCTGGGGTTTCCTGAGTCAGCAGGTGTTGTACCCCCTTCTCTATTATAGTCATGTATCTCTGAGACCAGCTGATGGAAGTGCTGAGACCACGATTCCCTGCCACCTTCTCTCCTCTCCTAAGTGAAGCAAAGAAGGATCCAGTTTCTTCTGGGGCTCAAGAATGGCTCTCAGAATGACTTTGTCTCCAGCATGTGCTGAGTTTTGCCTGGAGTGGGAAGTTATTGTAAATTGATCTTCCATTAGACTGAGGTTGTCTCCTCTGTCTTTCTCACTGAATCTTTTGAGAGCAGGAAGTACCAGGCAGCTTACTGTACTTTGTGTTTTTGTGTGAGGGCTCATGTTTTTAGGGAAAGAAAATACTCATTTAACCAAACCAATGAAAACAGAAAATGTACTCATATCAAAGGTAACATTTGAATTAATCTTTTGACCCCCTCCAAAGTTCAGTTTTCTCATTTTGGGGATAAAATTAACATCCTTCAGAGGTCTTAAGGAGATAACTGAGACCATGTTTGTAAGCTCCTAGCACAGGGAGTGAGGTAGAGACATTCCTTAATAAGGATGAGGTGCCCTTTTGTCTTCAGTCTACTGAGGAGAGGAGGGCCATCTGTCACAATTCCAGTGGGCGAGACAGTCTTATCAAGTCGTATGGAGATCTGGCCTTCAACTTTAATGTCAATGATTTCAGAGCAAGAGGGACACTAGCAGCCTCAGATACATACCTGTCTTTGAAAATACTGTTGTAGGCAGAAAACACCAACACTGCTCCATTCAGAATTACTAAGATATTTATGATGGTGTCTACTTAATAAATGTTGGCAGAAAGAAAGTCATAAACTTTTTTTGACAACTCAACCCTCCCTAATTCCAAATTCATTCCCTCCTTTATTTTAGTTGTAGAGCTTTCTGAGTTTTCCATGTCTCTCCGTCTATGTGATTATAGACTAGATTGCCCGCTCTCTGCGTTTAGACAGCACACATGACTAATTTTTGTCTGGTAGGATATTAGCAGAAGTGACTGCAGCTTTCAGATCATACCCTTAAAAGAGAGCTGTTCACCCTCCATTTATCTCCCCTCCCTGAGCTGGAATGCAGCACCGAGCTCTTCTGACCACATTGCCAAGGTGATCCTTTAGGAGCAACATGGATAGGAGCAGGGTTTCTTCACCATCTCATGGAACACTGTCCTCTTCTCTCCAGTGTTTACCAGTTAAGATTTTTCTGGGGATTGAGATATGGCTCAGCAGATAAGGTGGTTGCCTGCAAAGCCTAAAGACCTTGGTTGGATTCCCCAGTACTCATGTAAAGCCAGATGCACAAAGCGGTGTATGCATCTGGAGTTCATTTGCAAGTGGCTAGAGATTCTGGCATGCCCATTTTCTCTGTCTGTCTCTCTTCTTTCTACCTCTTTCTGCTTGCAAATAAATAAAAATAATTAAAAAAATTTTCTGCGTGAGAGACATTTGCATGTTTATCTCATTTATGTGATTGCATTTAAAGATGCCTATGTGTGTGTCTGTGTATATGAGGGTGCACATGGATGTGCAGGTGTGTGTCAAGGACAGAGGACAACCTTCGGTGTTGTTTCCTTTCTGGTGTCATACATTATTATTATTATTATTATTATTATTTTTTGAGACAGGGTCTCTCATTGGAGCTCACCAATTCGGCTAGACTGGCTGGCCAGCAGGTGCCAGGGCTCTGCTTGTCTCTGTCTCTGGGATTACAGGTATGCACTGACACACCCATCATTTTCACGTAGGTTCTGGGGATCAAACTTATTTCCTCTTGCTTGTAACCCAAGTAGTATTCAGATGGAGCTCTCTCCCCAGACCCATCGAAAGACTTTTATATCAAAAGAACTAGTATGCTAACTACTACATAACCTTATGGGGGAGTGAATCATGGGATAGATTTTTATGAAATTTTTCTTACTTTTCTTAATGATTTGAAGGATTAATAGTATCTTAGATTTTGGGTAACAAACTAGCAGAAACAAAAATCAATCTTTGTTTCTACTGATTGAAAGAGATATTAGGTTTTCCAGTGACATATAAAATCTGGCATGGTTTATGTTGACAGCTAATATGGTTGGACTTGGCTACTTTTTATTTTTTAAAAATTGTAATAGCAGGTTGATGTTAAATGGCTAAAATTTCTGATGGAAAATGAAAAAAAAATTTTTCTCTTTACATCACTGCTGATCTCAGTTGATGTCTCTGGAAATTCAGCGGATATTATAGAGCACAGTTAATCAAAAATCTTAGGCAATCTTAACCTCAATGTGATCATTATATGAAATGGCTAATGACGGGTATTACAAATGGGCCAAAGGTTAAAGCTATCACAATGCAAACTTATATTTTCTCACTAAAATTGAGAATATAAATTGGGTTTATAGGCTCATGCTGATAATCCTAGCACTCAGGAGGTTGAGGTAGGGGCATTATGAATTCGTTGGTCTACAGTGTGAGACTTTGTCTCAAAAAACAAAAACGAACACAAAAGTAAGATTGAGGGTTTAAAAACCTAGTAGATGATATTTTAAAATATTCATTTTATTTTAAAAAGTGAGGCCTAATAATTTTCATCAAACATCTAACAAACCTTTATAAGGGCCAGATTACACATCAATCATATTTGTGTCACCAAAGTGAAATAAAAGCATATAAAAAAGGGCATTGTGAAAAAAAGGCATTGTGGGGGCTGGGGATAATGCTCAATGGTTAATGGTGCTTTCTTACAAAGCTTGCCAGCTTGGTTCATTTCCTCAGCACCCACATAAAGCCTGTAAGTATCTGGTCTTCCATTTGCAATGGCAAACACACACACACACAACTAAATTAAAAACAAATACAAAAAAATAACGTTAGGGCTGGAGAGATGGCTCAGCGGTTAAGGCACTTGCCTCTAGTGCCTAAGGCCCCGGGTTCAATTCCCCAGTACCCACATATGCCAGACCCACAAGGTAGTGGCCCTGGTGTGCGCTCTCTCTCTCTCTCTCTCTCTCTCTCTCTCTCTTTCTCTGCTTGAAAATGAATAAATAAAATATTTTAAAAAATAACGTTAGTTGGGGTGACGGCTCAGTTGATAGATAACTTGCAGCACCAGTGTGAGTACCTGAGTTCAGATCTCCCAAACCCACAAAAGCCAGATGCTATAGAGCTGGCATCCGCAATCCCAGCATTGGAGACATAGAAGAGAGGAGGGGAGAATGACCAGAAAGCTTAAGGCTCAACCAGCCTAGAGCTCACAAACAAGGTGGGAGGTGAGGACCAACATGAAACACTGTTCTTTAACCTCCACATACATACATGCCATGCATGTACATATGCCTGCATTCACACACACTCACATGCACATATACACCCACACCCACAACAACAAAACGGGCACATGCATACCAAGGAAGACTGTAGAGTAAGCAATCATGTGTGGGGGATGAAAAGAACACTTGGTGTAGAGAAAACACACATACTGTCCTGAACAGATCTATTGCCCCGAATCTGGAGTTATTAAGACCAGGGCTGCAGCATAGTGTTACAGCTTTAAGACAGCTTGAAGTAACACAATGGCATTGACACCTGTCTGTCTGCCTGCGCTGATGACTGGGACCAGCTGCTTAGAGAGCTGAGAGACTTATGATTATAGAGGGACAGCTTTTGCAGGGGTGAATCTCATCTCCTAATATAACCCTGTACATATGAATAATTAGCAGACAGGTGATGGTTCCAAGGGATGAAATTGCCCCGTAGGCAGGTAACATTAGAAGACAGTGATATCATAGACAAGCAGCCTTCTCAATAACAACAATGTTTTGTAAGTTAAGAGCATCATTTGTCAGAGAATATTAGAAGCCAGACTGGTTTTTAGAGAGTCAGCCATCATCGTGTGCAAGTTATAAATGTGATTTTCAAGTGAATGCTCATAAACACGCACCCTAGAGGCTGCTGTGGTGGAGGGAGTTGATTAGCTTTGGGTTTCTCAGATGCTTTGGCAGGACAGAAGCTGAGTGTGGGGATTTTAATCAGAGCATGTGCAGAACCTAGTGTACATGCCAAACATTTAATAAGAGCAAAATAATTGTAATAATAATTCAACTTGAACTCTACCCAGGTGTTGTGAATTTCCCAAATGAGAGACTTTCAAGAACAGGGTGAGTTAACTGAAGGTTGCTCATCCATGAGTTTGGCAAGCTTTTAAGAAAATAAGTGTGTGTATATGTGTGTCCATGTTTCTGTATGTGCAGGTACACGTGCTTGTGTGCATATAGGTGTGGAGGGTAGAGAATATCCAGGAATGCCATCCACATCCTTTGAGTTAGGGTCTCTAATTGGCCTTGACCTCAACAAGTAGGCTAGACTGGCTGGCCAGAGAGCCTCCAAGATCCTTCTGTCTGCATCTCTCCAGAGCTGGATTACAGGCACATGCCACCATGCTTGGCATTTTATGTAGGTTCTGAGAATCAAACTCAGGTCCTCATGCTTGCAAAGCAAATACTTAACTGAACGAACAATCTCCCTAGCCCTGGTCAGCTGCTTTTTTATTTTAAAATTTTAAATCATGTATGTATGCATGTATGTATGCATGTATGTGTGTGAGCATGGGCACGCACATGCCATGCTGTACATGTGAAGGTTGGAGGACAACTTCTTTAGTCTTTGCCATCTACCTCAGTAGAGGCAGGGTCTCTTGCTCACCACTGCCTATGCCAAGACTTGCAGGTTCCTGGGGGGTTTTCCTGTCTTTGCCTACCGTCTCACTGCAGGAGAGCTGGGATTACAGATGCTTGCTGATATGTCTGGTCTGTATGTGGGCTCTGGGTATCTGAACTCAGGTATTCTTATTAGGCATGCACTTTATCTATTGAACCTTTCCCACAACTTCTAGTAAGTAAGCTTTTTTACTATTAAAAATCATGGAGAAAAATCTTTCTTGTAAATGAAGCACTTGTAACCATATAACAAGTGGCAAAGATCTTCAGTGATGTAGATGGCTACTGACTTTCACCATTCAGATATGTTCACTGGCCTTGAGCCTTGTAATCCTTAATATTTATCCCTAACCACATTACAGAACAGCCTCTATATTTTCTATGAACTTCATGTTTGCTTTGCTCCCTAGTGTTCATTGTTCTTACATCATTCCAAGAACAGGATTTCATTATTTGAAGAGCAACAAGTATAAATTCCGATCTTAATATAACATTGAATAACCAATAAGGGCCAGTTCACTATGGGTGGTCTGAATGGATTCAGTGAGACTTGCCTTCTGGAAGACAAAAGATACATTGCAAAGTCTGGGTGTGGATGTTTTCTGAGTTGGTAAAGTTGGTCACAGTGACATTCCTGGGAAGGAGAAAAGTCTGCTTCCTGTGGTAGCATAAATCCTTCCTCTGACGCAATGTGTCTCTGCTTTTAAAGACTGTTTCTTTGTGACAAAGACTTGGAGGATGTATCAATGCAATGAATTCACCTCTGGGTTTCTGAGTTGTTTAGTCACTTCTTTTTTCTTTCTTTCCTTGTGTCATCAAAACCAAAGATCCACAATATCCCTGTCAATGGTCTGGAGGTGCTCCATATCATTTTGAATAAGAAAATAAATGTAAAGTTACCTTGAAGGGTCGAAGGATCTAAAAAGAGTTAAACACAAATACAAATTTGCTTTGTGAGGAGCTTGTGATTTTGGAATCCGCTGGAGAAGATCAAAAGCCATAACAGTGAATGAGTCCAGAACAAGTGAGTCTGCAGTCAGGAAGACTCAAGGCTGCTGCTACTGGATTCATCACTTTTTATGCTTCAGCATCCTTGTGGATAAAATGAGATTTGAACTTCTCTCCTAGAATTGCTCAGAATAATGCTTGGGACATATGCTGTGGTCCACAAAGGCAAGGTATTTATTATTGGGTTGAAGTGGGGTGAAGGACCCCCCAAGAGGTTGTTCTCCTCTGTCAGCCTATCATGATGGTGGTGCGTATTTATTCTGGGTCAGTTACCATTTAATCCTTGCTTCTGCTCACATACGGAAGAGATTGTTAGGTATGAGTGAGAGAGAAGGTGTGGAGGTACTAACAGAAGTAGTATCTAAATCCATCCATCCAGACATCAATGAATCTATTACCTCCCTTATTCATTTATCTATTAACCTATGTATTCAGAGGTATTCATATTACATACCATTACATATGCATGTAACTAGAATACGGAGATGTTCTTATTACATCTAGTATTGTACTCCAAGTGTGTGTGTGTGTATGTGTGTGTGTGTGTGTGTGTGTGTGTGTGTGTGTGTGTGTGTGTGTAGATTTCTTGGTACTTATTCCTTTCTTTGTTGGAAGTTTGATTTACTTGTCTTATTTTGCTAAGTTAAATATGAGGCTCTAGAATTAAAAATAATCTATTTGGGGAATTAAAAACAACAGATGAACTGTAACAAGTCTGGTAAACCAATTAGTCAAATACGGAGAGTGAAAAACATGCTTGAAATGATTTTGACTCATATAATTGCCTCAGAATAATTTCTTAAGTGTTTCTAGGCAACAGCAAATTTAATAAAAACCAAATGGTGGTGTTAATTTTCTCTTCTTTTTCTTTCTCTTCTCTCTTCTATCGTCACAGACAAGAGTTTACCTATCTCCCTGATAGATGGTATCAAATGTAGTTAGTTGGATCAAAATAAGAAGGCAGAAACATTTAGAATATGCCATTTTACACAGAAATCTCACTTGTGTTGTGCCATTAAAGTCCACTTGCTCTGCATAGGTAGATAACACCATTCAACCAGGGTTAAACTTGCACAGCATCTGACCTTCCATAAGACAGAACTAGCATCAAAGGACTGAACTTCATATTTATACATCAATATTTTGGGTTTCAAAACTGAATGCTGAGCTGGGGATATGGCTTAGTGGTTAAGGTGTTTGCCTGAAATGCCCAATGACGTGAGTTTGTTTCCCCAGTGCATGTCTCTGGAGTCCATTTGCAGTGGCTGGAGGCTGTGGCACACCCATTCTCTCTGTCTGGCCCTTTCTGTTTGCAAGTAGATAAATACTAAAAACCCCTGAATGCTGCCTGCTATGTTTTCAGTTAACTGACTGGATTATCACTATATGATAGTGAACAGAATGCGTGTTTCGGATTCCATCTCTCTTTGTGGAGGGACTTTTTTATAAAAGGTATGTGGGATGTGGCTTCAGCTGTGGTCACACATCTCAGCTTTTCTCATGAAATACCATCACCCAGAAATCCAGTGCTTCATACGCAACTTTGCCCATGTACCTTTTGCAGGAAGAAGTTTCTAACTATTTGGGGACAAATGAAAGCTCATTACCAGAGGCAAAAGGTCAGAAGGGTACTTGGGACTGTGAAAAGTGCTGAAGAGAACATTTAATCATAAGTAGCTTATCCTTCTCAAAGGGAACGTGGGGAATTCGCATCGTTCACTGTGGCTGTTGACCTTTTCCATTTCATGCTGATGACATTTCTGTCAGGCGCTCTGGGTGCTCCAATTAAAGTCAGAGGTCTTTGGACACAGTTCAAGAAGCAGAAGTGGGAAGCTGATGCAAGGCAATCTGGCAGAATGAGATGGGTCATGGAGAGGAGGAGGGGACCTAGAGAGTGAATGATGAGTTTCAAAGTTTCTCTGGAAGCTTCCTGGGGGGGGGGGACTTGGGGTGTCCTGTTGGGTGTGGGTGTCACATTAGCAGAGGGGCAAGTGGGGAAGTGTAGGGAGAGGACATCCAAGCCAGCCTACAGGACATCCAAGCCTTGTGCACAAGGATGTTTGGACTGAGACGTCAGTGCCCCTGTGCCTATAGTTCTGAAATAAGTGGTCCAGTGGTCATAGGAAGAGCAGGGCTCTTTTTGGATGCAATTGAAGCTCCATTTAAGTAAAGTGATTCCGAAGATGTTCACTATAGCTTTCCGGGAACATTGCCTCCTAAGGTATTAATCAGGGCGCCAGGCAAAGTACTCAGGGATATTGTTCCAAGGCTAAGAATGTGATTCAGGGACAGAAACCATGGAAACCCACTTCATTTGTGAAATGTTGCCTTTCTTTGGAAGAAAAAGAAGTGAGGATAAATAAGAAGACATGCTGTACTTAAAGGCAACGTGTGAGTCAGGGGACCCTCTGAACATTTAAAAAATATTCAGGTGAATGTTTATATATGAAAATACCTTTCAGAGTGAAATCATGGCATGGGTTAGAGATTGAAAACTGCTAATAAAGGTAGATATTTCAGAATTTAACTTTTGTAAAAATTTTCTTCAGGAGCTGAAGACCCAATTTTATTTCATGATTAGGACTTTTAAATTAGGATTTATATTCTGGCTCTTTTTAGCTGTGCAATTGGGATGTTAGCATCTATAAATATATATATTTTTCTATTTGTTGAATGTTACCTATCTCATCATTGGTTGTGGGATTCCATGAAATACGTGTGTAAAGTGCTTAGTGCAGTACATAGAGCAGAGCCAATGTCTTATAGACATTAAGCCCTACTAGCATTTTAGCTTTTAAGCCTTAAAAAGAACATTCATCAGTTACTTCCAAGTGGAAAGACTCCTAGTTGAGAACAATGTAATTTGAATGTACCCTATGTCTTTCAAAGGCTCATGTCTTTGAACACTCTGTCCTCAGCTGGCATTGCTGTTGGGGAAGATGGTGGAACCTTTAGGAGGTGGAGCCTTACTTGAGGAAGTGGGTCACTGGAGGCTGGCTTTAAGGTTCAAGTAGCCTGGCCCCACTTCCTGTTGCCCTGGATGCAATGTGACCAGTGGGCTTCCAGCTGTCATCACTTTCCTGCCATGATGGAAAGTCCTCCCTAGAATTGTAAGCTGAAACAAACATTTTCTTCCTTAAACTGCTTTTTCACAGGTATTTGGCCATAGCAATGAGTAGAAAAAACTATTGCAGGTGGTTATGTTCAGTTTATTTGAATAAAAATATTCTTTGTACTCCAAGGAGTAAGAGGTCTTGACCAAATAGTAAAGTTCTAGGCAATATTCTTTCTTTCTTAATTTTTATTTATTTGTTTAAATTTTTAAATATATTTTATGTATTTATTCGCAATCAGAGAGAGAGAGATAGAGAAAAGGGAGACACAGAGAATGGGCATGCCAGGGCCTCCAGCCAACAAACTCCAGATGCATGTGCCACTCTGGAGAATTGAACTGAGGTTGTTAGGTTTTGCAGGGAGCGCCTTAACCTCTCCAGCCCCTACAATATTCTGATTTTAATTATTTTTAGTATTTTTTGCAACAAGATCTCATGTAGCCTAGGGCTGGCCTTCAACTTGTTATGTTGCCAAGGCTGACCTTGAATTCTTAATCTTCTTACCTCCTAAGCGCTAGGATCACAGGTATGTGTCACCACACCTAGCCTTACTTTAAAAAAATATTTATTTATTGTTAATAAGTAGAAACTCTGTATGAGCAAGTCTTGTGTTTGTTTCCCCATTTCCCTTCTCCCTTCTCCCAATTCATTGAGGGCCCTCCTCAGTGATGGCTGGAACACTCCAAGGGATGGTGGGTTATCAATTATGCAAGCAGTAGACCATTTCTTTTGGGAGGGGGCAATGCCTCTGGGTATTCCCCCATCCTAGCCTTACTTTTGACTTAATAAAGAATAGTATTTGGTATTTGGGAACACCTACTATGTCGCAGGCACTCTGAAAATTCCTGTGAAGTGGCTCTGATTATTCCAACTCTTACAGGCAAGGTGGAGCACGGTTAAGTTCATGTACTGTGGTGAATAGCAGAGGCACTGTGCTGCAGGCTGAGCTCTCACAGCCCCATGGACATAGAAGAAGTGACAACTTCATGGGCAGAGTCTGGTCCTGTTAGGGACACTGAAGTATCTGCAACATTTCTATTTTGATGTTCCTATTTAACTCTTATCCTTCTGCGGAGAGACCTGGCAGGATGCAGATGTCAGTCCCGAGCGGACCAAGCAATAGAGCAGTGAGTGAGTGTTTAGGTGCCTTCTCTGTTTAGGGAAGGTGGAGGACTCCGCTTAGCTCAACTTCAGCAGCTGGCCTTTCAGAACTAATGGGAATTATACCGATTTAGTTGGTCGTCAAAGCTTCTTAAACACTGGGGAGTTGGTGAGCAGAAAGATTGAATTTAAAAGCCTGCCCCTGATTATTTATCAGCTTCAGAATTATCTGAGAAGAAAATGTTCAGTTATGAGGGAAAGCTGCTTTGGCAGCGTGATGTCTGCGAGGCTGGGGCGCTTGCGGAGGCTTCTCAACAAAAGGCACCGATATATTTCATGTTCACATGCTGTTTTGGAACGTTCTGTTCCTTGCATGCTTTAAAAACCAGTGGCCAACAAGGATGTGGATTCTTTACTGATTCTTTGCAAATACATCTCTTTGAGTTGGGTCTTTCAACAAGGCAGGTTGTTGATTATTGTTCATTTCAGCTGCTTGCTTATTTCCAGAATGCTTAGATTAACAGATCTCTTTATTTTCTAGCTGTGAAACACCAAGACTGGCTTGCCTTAGACCCCTGTCTGCTCTCTGCTGGCCCTGTGATCTTCATGAAGTCTCTTACCCTCTTTGAGTCCAACCTCATCTACGAAGCTTTCCTTTTAGGATTGCTGTGGACATTAAGTGACTTAAAGTCTTGTAAATTGTACAAATCCCTTTACAAAGAAACACCGTTTTTCTTATTTTTAGGTTATGTGTCTGTGGGGTGTGTGTATGTGTGTGTGGTTTGTGCATGTGAGTGCACATGTGTGCAGAGGTGTGCACCTGTGTGTGAAGGCCAGAAGAGGACAGATGTCTTCCCCATTGCTGTTCTGATTTATTTCTTAGAGACAAACTGAATCTGTAGCTTCCTGTTTTTCCACTAGATTGGCTGACCAGTAAGCCCCAGCCTGTCTCTCCCCCACTCAGTTTTGGGGTCACAGGCATAAACAACCATTCCTGACTTTTTATGTGGGGTGGCTGGGGTTTGAACGCAGGTACTCATGCTTGCGTAGCAAGAGCCCTTACCACTGGGCCATCTCCAGAGATCCTAAAAAGAACCACTCTTCTTACTTATATTTGTGCACTAAACTTATCGGGTGCTCACTAACACATGAGTGTCATCCCGAAAATCTAAAATTAAATTATAGTGAGAAATGAGGCATGTGATTGGGACATGTGGTGGGAGGTGTTTTGGAGAAAGAACAAAGGGACAGAGCATAGTTCAGACTTTCCATGAGAGATATGCCTTTCTTTTTAAATGTCTTTTCTGTTTTTATTATTCATGAGTGTGTACATGGGTGCACACATGGTACACGGACATGTGGAGGTCAGAGGACAACCTTGGCATATTTCTCTTCTCTTTCCACTTTCTTTTGAGACAGGGCTTTTCTTGCTGCTGCAGCATCTGGATGTTTCCAGATCTTTCTCCCGTTGCTTAGGCACATTGAGGTTGCAGATGTGTGTCCCATTTTGCATCTGGGTTTAATGGGTGCTAGGGACGATGGAATTTGGGCAGGCTGGCTTAGCAAGTGCCTTTAACTACTGAGCCATCTCCCTAGCCCAGATATCATGCTTTTTTTTTTCTATGAGAGATAATACCTTTTCAGTCCCCAGAGGGTTGCTGTGTGACAGACATCATTTTATAGGGAGTGAGGGTCAGATGAGGGAGGCTCTGATCTGCCTCCTCCTAATGTGTTCCTGCTGAGGTATTTTTGCAAAAATGAAGATGAAGCTTCCATTGAGGCTTATGAAATTAAACCAATGAACAAATGTAAAGGAATATGATATGATACAATACAATATAATACAATATAATATAATAGTATATCTCCTCCTCCCTCTTTTCAAGTTTTGGTCAGACAGGAGCTTTGTCTAGACAGACCATCACCAGTACTGCTGGAAGCCTATTGTCTCTCAGAGCTTCCAGGCAGTCATTAGAGATAAGGGTTTTGTGTGGAGACAGTAATCATCAGCTTATGCGGACCCCGTCAGAAGCTCTGGTTTAGGGATGTCTCATAAAGAACGGGGTGTTCCAAGCCATAGTGATTTGTTGTTCTAGTTTTTTTCCTTTCAAGTGCTTATTACCTACTGCTTGGAAGCATTTCATAGTTTTCAGCAAACAACAATGGGGTTTATATGAGGGAAAATTTCAATGACCTAACCTTTTAAGAGTTGCTAATGTCATCAACTTCTAAGTAATGGGGAAACGGTCAATGATTTTACCTATTACATATATGAGTGCGTGCAAATAAGCAAGTAAAATGAAGTGGTTTGAAAAAGGAAGCTCTTTTCCAGTTCTGTCCATTTTGGGATGAATGAGAAGTGCTTGTCGGCTGTGTTGAATGTCGGGAGTGTGGCTGGCCATGCCACTCTGATCTTTCAGGTCTTTCCACAGTCCTCACTAACAGATCACATATCGGAGGGAGTGAGGTTTTAAAAGTTGTCCATATTCCAAAGTTCGGTAAACATTAAATTACTATCATGATTATACTGCAAAAAAAAAATCCATCTTTCTTCCATGTATAGGTTAGAAAATGACCTTTGTCTTTCCCATCTGTTTCTTCAATGCCATCTATTTTTTGTAATAATACTGAGAATCACATCTTATTATAGTTGAACTTTTCAACATTTTTTTTCATTTTAAGGGAAACTAATCTGGAAACATCTTTTATTCTAGAAGTTTCCTGACTGTACTGATTGTGCATTTGGGAAAGAAAGGGCAGACAGAAATACAGTGAACACCTTTGACCAGGTAATTATGCAAGAGGAAGAAGGAAGATGTCAGTGGAGTAGTCCTGGATACAGTGTTTTCCCTTCCAAAATGTCATGGTTGTGATTGAGGATGGCATGGGGGAGATGGGTGGGAGGAGGTGGGTGGGAGGAGGTGGGAAGATGAGAGTGGGGGTTGGGATTGGGGTTGAAGGACTGGTTTTGTTCACTATGTACCAGGTAGGTGCTAATAGTTCAGTGTTGATAAATCTGTTACCTAATCCTAAGGGATACATGTTGCAGGAAAGAAGGACAGGGGTCCGGATGGGCAACTTGTCAGGATATATTTCAGAAATAAAATGAGTGTTAATATAGTCAGGTGACATTTGTAGTACAATGTCTATTGTTGCTTCCTGGTGAACTTTCTAGCTTTATACAGAAATCCGAAAGGAAGATGCGATAGTGTCCATGAAAGGTGAATGGCTTTTCTACATACAACATGGGACCAAGTGAAAATCCAGGATGCTGTGGGAAACTCAGCAAGGACCGTACCTGAGGATGCTCTGTTCTAGAACCTGGATCTGGTGCCGGTCTCGCTGGTTCTGCTTCTCCATGTCTTCCTGGTCCTTTCCGCTGCTCATCCCATCCAGTAGCCATTTCTCCCTCAAGGCTTTTTTCTGATGTGAGGAAATATAAACATAGGCTCACATATCAGTCGATACTTTTCAAATATCATCTCGCTTTCAAATCTAAAGAATTGTAATAACGGGCATATTAAAAAGAATTATTTTTCCCCCACTGCCTTGCCTAAATGGGGCTACTGTTTTCCTTCGCAACTTTCCTGATTTTCTTCCAAAGTCAGTTTCTATGCCTCTAAATCCTATTTTTCCTTTCCAATGTAGTTCAAGTTTATTCATTCATAGGAAGACTCTTGATCCCCTCCATCCTACAGCCCCATCCTCATTGTTAAGGGGCTCTTTTTTAACCTATACTTGTGTATCACTGTTATAGAGGGACCTCAAAGACATCCTGATATCTTGGTGCTGAAGAGATTTCTCAGTGGCTAAAGGCACTTGCTTGCAAAGCCTGGTGGCTCCAGTTTGATTCCTCAGTGAACACATAAAGCTAGATTCTCAAAGTGGTGCTGGAGTTCATTTGCAGAGGCAAGATGCCCTGGAGCATCAATTCCCTCATTCTCTCTCTGCCTCTTTCCGAAGGCCCTGGTGTGTTCACTCTCTCTGTGTCTCTCTTCTATCTCTCTCTGTTTGCAAATAAATAATGATAAAAAGGGAACTTGATTCCACTTTGATATTTATCCAAATGACAGTATACAATGACAACATGTAATCATAGAGCATGACTTCCTCAAAAACATGTATGAGGAACAGCTGGATGGTGGCTATGTTAAACCAATAAGTGCTTGTCTCAGTCCATGAGTAGATGTTTATTGTTTTGCCTACCCAGAACCACTTACTTCTTCTCAGAATATTCTTGGCTCTTGACATCCTTAAGAGCAGCTTCCTACCTGTTGACAATGCACAAAACTTACTGATCTGTCTAAATGTTGGTGAGAAATATTGATGAATTGACGTTTTGTAAACTTTTAAAGAACTAAAAGATTTATGGTTCAGCATATGAGAAAAAAGTCCTTTTGAATTTGTACAGAAAAAAATAAACTTTCAGAATTGAACCTCAGACAACTCAGAACAGTGAGAGAGAAAACACTCTGGAGCAGTGTTATACAGTTTCTAGGCAGTGCCTCAAATAGATATATATTTATTGTTGCAGTTAGCTTCTTGCTGCTGTGACAAAGAACCCAACCAAAAGCAAGCTGGTGGGAGGAAAGTGTATTTTGGCTTATAGACTCAAGGAGAGGCTCCATGATGAGAGAAATCAGGTGGACAACATAACAGGAGAGTGTGCCAAATACTGGCAAGTGGAAGTTGGCTAGAACACCCATAAGCCGACCCCCAACAACACAGCTCCAACAGGGATCCAGTACCCAAACTGCCATCAGCTAGGGATCAAGCATTCAGAACACTAAGCTTATGGGGTACACTTGAGTCAAACCACCACAGTTATATTACTCTTATGGAACTTAAGTTTCTCTCTTTCTTCCTGAAGAAAAAGGCTATCATACATATTCCATCACCCTTTATAAATTATTGGCTCAGTTATTCATCATTAATTTTTCAGTGGGGATTCACTAAGCCTATAATAGTGAGGAGAGAATGGTAGCTTTCTCCTACATTGCGATTGAAATAACAGGAAGCAAAAAGAATTTTGTATTTTTTTTTAAAAATAAAGGAAAGGGCTGGAGAGATGGCTCAACGGTTAAGGCATTTGCCTCTGGTGCCTAAGGCCCTGGGTTCAATTCCCCAGGTCCCACATATGTCAGACCCACAAGGTGGTGGCACTGGTGCTCTCTCTCTCTCTCTCTCTCTCTCTCTCTCTCTATTTCTCTGCTTGAAAATGAATAAATAAAAATTTAAAAAAAAATAAAAATAAAGGACAGCAAAGCGAATACCATTGGGATAGGACTATCTCTGAATGTAAAACAACAACAAAACAACAAAAGCCTGGCGTGGTGGTGCATGTCTTTAATCCCAGCACTCAAGGAGGCTGAGGTAGGAGGATCACCATGAGTTCAAGGCCAGCCTGAGACTAGAAAGTGAATTCCAGGTCAGCCTGGGCTAGAGGGAGACTCTACCTGGAAAAACAAAACAAAACAAAACAAAACGAAACAAAAAAACCAACCAACCAACAAACAAAAGAACAATTAAGCTTGGTTGCATGGGATAATTTCCAAAGGATGGTTATTTTAACTAAGGCAATAGTTTTCAGACATTTTTTAAAAAAGAAAACTAAGCCAATATTACAACAATTAAATATATGGAGTGAAACCTGGTCTGCTCTAGTTGAGGCAAGGAGGGCCTGGAGTTCAAGAATGCTTAGAACAATCCTTAAAATACACTTGATGAAGTAAGATCCTTATGGCCCATATTGGTGTAGAGCTTCGCAGAATGTTAGCCATTTCTCGGGAGTAGCTCACACCAGAAACAGTCTTTGTAACTCCATTCTGTGGTGAGAGAGCTTTCCCCTAGGGTTGACCTAGTCCTTTATTATAACTGGTTAGCTATTTATGAAAATGTTTTCCCACAGGCCCAGTAAATATTAATATAGGTTCAGATTTGACTTCTGGTGATCAAGGTGCCAAGGAAATCAGAATATATCAGCATTTTAAGAATTCACCTGGAGCTTAATTTATTTTTATTGATGGAATCTGAAGCTAGCTAAATGTGTAATAAAGAAGACATGTATGCCCTTCTGTCAGTCAACAATTTCCAGAATCTCTTGTTGCTTTCAAGTCTCATGAATTGTAAATCTTATGTGGGTATATTAAAGAAAAAAACGTCGTCTCCCACAGCTGTACCTCAATATATCTGGCATTTTCCTTTTTTTTTATTGCCAAGGCCTTTAAAATATTTCATTTATTTATTTATGAGAGAGAGAAAGAGAGAGAGAGAAAGAGAGAGAGAGGCAGATACAGATATAGAATGGGTACACCAGAGCCTCTAGCCACTGCAAACAAATTTCAGACACATGCACCACCTTGAGCATCTGATCTGGCTTACATGGGTACTGAGGAATTGAACTCATGTCCTTCTGCTTTGCAGGAAAATGCCCTCACTGCTAAGCCATCTCTCTAGTTCCTCTTCTTTGCAAACATTTAGAGTCCGGATCATTTTCTGAAGTCAGTTTCTATGCATTTAAATCTTGGATACAAATCATCCTTGCAAATCAGACGGCTCTGATCCTTCTAAGTCAGCAGGAAGAATGGCTCTAGTCAGTTGCTTACTCATCTCTCTCCCTTGGCACAGCCTCAGATGCTGATTTATAACAGAAGACGATTCTTGTGATATGATGAGGTTAGCTGTGGGCTAGGTTCTAGATTTTTTTTTTTTTTGGTTTTTCAAGGTAGGGTCTCACTCTAGTCCAGGCTGACCTGGAATTCACTATGTAGTCTCAGGGTAGCCTTGAACTCATGGTGATCCTCCTACCTCTGCCTCCTGAGTGCTGGGATTAAAGGCGTGTGCCACCACGCCTGGTTTGGTTCTAGATTCTTAATCTGGTTAAGAACTAAGAATACTTTTGATTCAGTCTTATAAAACTTTCCCCATACTTCATAAATTATCATTCACACCCGTGAATTTAAATATGCAACATTTAATTTGGATGTACAATAAAATAATCATGTATGGACTGGAGAGATAGCTCAGCGGTTAAGGCACTTGCCTCCGGTGTCTAAGGCCCTGGGTTCAATTCCCCAGTACCCACATAAGCCAGACCCACAAGGTGGTGACCCTGGTGTGCTCTCTCTCTCTGCTTGAAAATGAATAAATAAAATATTTTAAAAAATAATCATGTAGTGTAAACTATTGTTATAATCAAGACAGAGTTATTGTATTACTATGTCACAGAATGGATTCATGCTCTGGCATAATAGGCACAAATATCATAATATCTACTTCACCTCAGTGAAATTCAGAATCAAAAAACATACATAGGGGGTTGGAGATGGAGTTGGTGGTGGAGGGCTTGCCTACCATGTGTGAGGCCCTGGATTTGATCCCCAGCACTGCAAGGGAAAAATAAAGAAGCAAAAGCCACATGGACTAAATGAAAGTGTAAGTGATATCATGACATGTAAGTGATGAGAAACCTTTTGATAGTTTAAAAAAATCTTTATGTGTGTATTAGGTGTGTGTGTGTGTGTGTGTTACGTGTGTGTGTGTGTGTGTGTGTGTGTGTGTATGGGTAGCCATGGACCATGGCATGTGTGTTGGGGTTGGAGGACAACTGCATACACCCATCTAGCTGGCATGTGAACTTGCAGTTCTGTCTCGGCCTTCCTACTCTCCTTGCCTTAGGCATGCTGAAATGACAGATGCACACTTCTGCATTTGGCTCCTAAGTGGGTGCTGAGCTTCAGACTCTGCATCTACCCTTGTAAGCAAGCACGTTGGTCACTGCACCATTTCCTTAGCCCCCTTGGCAGTGTTTTACAGAAAGGTTTTCCTGAAGTGTTTCTACATCATATTCAGCAATTGCAAAAAGAAAACAAAAAAAAAACCTGGTGGTTCATACCATGAGTTGGATGGACTTACAGAAAAGACATCAATTTCTTCAGGACTATATTTTCACTAGGCATGAAGATTCACAGTGTGCAAATTCCAGAGTCTTTTGAATATAAGAACATCGATAAATGTCCCTGGAAATTCCCTTGTACATGTATTATGGGTCCCAGCATGAGTCAGCAGCCAATGGTCACATTGAGTGATGACATCCATTCTGAAATGTGTGTACACCGAGACAGAGCTGCTTGTCAGTGCTTATGCTTATGTGGTTTAAGGTGTTGTGGTGGTTTGATCCAGGTGTGCCCCATAAACTCAATGTGTTCTGGATGCTTGATCCCCAGCTGACAGCAGTTTTGGAATTGGAACCTTGATGGAGCTGTGTTGTTGGGGCGGGCTTTTGGGGATTATAGCCAGCTCCCCCTTGGGGATTATAGTCAGCTCCCCCTTGCCAGTGTTTGGCACACTCTCCTGCTGCTGCTGTTCACGTGATGTCCACCCACTGCTCATGCTGTCACTTTCCCTCCCTGCTATCATGGAGCTTCCCCTCAAGTCTGTAAGCCAAACTAAACCCCTTCCTCCACAAGCTGCTTTTGGTTGGGTTCTCTGTGTCAGCAACGAGAATCTGACTACAACAGACATGCTATTGAAGAATAATGCATGGCTTGCAATGAGAGAAATAGTGAAGAATCATGGGAACCTGGATAAATGGATGATGAGACATGTAGGTAATGACAGAAGTCAATAGAATTGTCTTGACTTGGTGAAATATCATAGACTTGATTTAAAAAAAATACTTTTGCACATTTCTGAGCCTGGTTTTGGAATTGTGCTTAGATGCTGCTTGGAGTAGCCAACTATTTCTGTAAACTTGGAAGAATATTCTCCATTGAAACAGCCATGCTCTCCTCTGTGTTCCTCTACAGCCACTGCCTCCTGCATCGTATTCTTTACAGGACAAATGCCATGAGTTTATTTGTCGGTTACTATTTTATTGTTTTATTTTTAACTTATTTGCACGTGTGCGCGCATACCAGGGTCTCTTGCCACTGTAAATGAATGCCAGATACATGCACCACTTTTTGCATCAAGCTAATGTGGGTGCTGGGGATCGGACCCAGGCTGGCAGGCTTTGCAAGCAAGCACCGTTAGCTGCAGAGCCATCTCCTTATCCCCATCAATTATCACTCTAAGGCACAGGTTAAGGATTATTATTTCTATTTATTTAAAAAATATTTATTTTAATTTGGCATGTTAGCATGCCATGTCGCAGTGGCAGAGGATAACTTTCAGGTTCTTGTCTACTCATTTTGAGGCAGGGTCTCTCACACACTGTTCTGTTCACTAGGCTAGCTGGTCCATGAACTTCTGTGGAAAAAAACCTGTCTCCATCTCTCTTCTTATAGAAAGCATGCTGGGATTATAGAAGTCTGACATAGCTTCCAGCTTTTACGTGAAGTCTGGGGATCCAAACTCAGGTACCCACAGTTGCATGGCAAGCATTTTATTCTCTGAGCTATCTCCATGGCCCTATTTTTATTCTTAGTGTCCAACTTGGTACCATACACATCATAGGTGCTCACCACATGTCCAGTCACTGAAGGACTTACACGGATATACCCATGTAAATTCTACTTAGAATTAAGACTGTTAAGTCCCATGTCTTTATTTTATTTATTTATTTATTTATTAAAGAGAGAGAATGCATATGGACAAGCCAGGGCCTCTTGTTGCTGTATGAGCCGCTTTGCATTTTGGCTTTATGTAGGTACTGAGGAACTGAACCCGGGTTTGGAGGCTTTGCAAGCAAGTGCCTTTAACTGCTGAGCCATCTCTCCAGCCTTCACATCTTTAATGAAATCATCGTTGACCACGTCAGACGACAGAACCAGTGCTCATTCTCTAGATAAAAACATCATCATTTAACTTGTCTTTTTAAATTTAACCTTTAATTTCTCAAGTTAGGAACAAGTTATATTTTCTTTTTCCCACACTTTCACCTCGGTGGGTTGGTGCCCAGCTTGGGAAATGGAGTGTGCCTTTCTTTGTACAGAAAAATGAAAACCTCTTGCTTCAGGCACCAGCAGACCCTGGGCTGAGCACACAGCTGGCAGGGGAGTGTGGGCAGGATTTCACACTCTCTTTTGTACTCTGTGCAACTCACAGTCTGCTCAACTGTGTACAGCAGCCCAAAGCGTGGTAACATTTGGATTGGGTGGTTAGAAGAAGCCTTCTGGTTCCAGAAGGAAAATCTATAGGCAAGGTTGTGTATTAGATTCTGGACTGTGTCTTTTTCTTTTTTTTTCAAGTACTGAAATGAAAAGCCACCTAGAAATGGAACTTTTAGTGACTCAGGCTTTTCCTATGTGAAACTTACTTCTTAAAATGATCAGAAGGGATATCTGAACCCTGTCTTCTACCTCTGCTATTATCTCGTTTTCTATCCCACAAGGCAAGCTGTTGTTGAATGTTAGAGAGGTGTCCATTTACTCAGATGCACGAGGGTGTTCCTGAGAGAACTAAATAGTGTATATGTGTGTTTGTGAAATGAGAGAAAGAGAGAAAGAGAGAGAGAGAAAAAGAGAGAGAAGAGGGAGATAGTCTGATTTTAGAGCTAGAAATGATTTATCTCAAAGATTGTTCTAGATTTCACTGACTTCTTTATTTGAACTGCTGACGTACCTTGGTAACTTTTTTTTTTCATTTCATTGATTTTTCTGGGAGTGCACACTGCATTTCTTGAGCGTGTCTATTACTCAGGTCCATTTAATGTAACATTTTGTAAGGACGCCAGCTGAACTGTGATGCCCAGCTATCCATCAAAACACAGAAATGTCAATCAGAGCAAAGAAGTGACAGAATCCTGAGAACTGAGGCTAAGCTTCCGAATCTTAAATGACGATTCTTTCCAGAGGTGGGGTCTTGTTCCTTTAGAAAAATGGATCGAGCTGAATTTGGCAAGTTTAATTTAAGCTTGGGCCTTTCATGACCACATAGCATTGTTTCATTGAGGGGATTTGTTAGACCCATTGATGGCAGATAAGAACAGTTTCCTGCTCGGGCCTGTTCACAAGGAGCTCCTGTTTGCCACTTGCCTGTATTCTATGACTAAGCAATGGAATAAACTGTTGAAACTCATGGCGCTTTAGTTACAAAACGACCACACCCAGTGAGAGATGTAAAGTCTGATTTTAAATATGGAGATTTATTTATGGTTATGATCTCATGTTCCATCAAAACAAAAGAAAACAGAAACCCGAACCATCCTCAGACAACATTGGATTCATTGCACCCAGCTTCTGAACACAAGAATCCTTAGTAGGCTAGACACTGTCTGCCTGCTCCCTCTGGGGAATGGCTGGCCTTTCACTGATTTCACAAGGAGCTTCCTCACTGGATTCACTCCCTAGGGACCTTGGGCAAGACTGTGTCTGGGCCAAATTCTCAAGGCTGAATTTTCAAGGTGACTGAAGAAAACTAGGAATTTCAACACTAAAGGATCGATGTAATAAAAGCATGTTTCCAACTTTCCACAGGTTTGCCAGAAGATATTAATCATTATATGAAAACATTACTGGAAATATGTTGATCTCTTTTCTAGGGGTTAGAGTGTTAGGAGAACCGTGTTGGGAATTTCCTAAAGCATCTTTTTAAAAAATATTTTATTTATTCATTTTCAAGCAGAGAGACATGAGAGATACGAGAGAGAGATAGAGAGAGAAAGAGAGAGAGAGAGAGAGAGCGCACCAGGGCTACCACCTTGTGGGTCTGGCTTATGTGGGTCCTGGAGAATTGAACCCGGGGCCTTAGGCACTGGAGACAAGTGCCTTAACCACTGAGCCATCTCTCCAGCCCTCTAAAGCATCTTTACTGTTGAAATTTGATTGTAATTAAGATATTTGAAAAAAGAAATAAAAGATATATGAGTATGAAATCATTGAAATAAAATTAAAGTCATAACTTACCTTCAAATGCTGGTGTTTTGATTTTTCTTCCTCTATTTTTAGACGCTTCTGTGAGATTTCTTCTTGTATTTTTCTTTTATCCTGCAATTAAAAAAAAGTTCTAATCCAGCCAACAGTGGTTTCGTGAATAAAGTTTTATTAGAATACATACACAAAAGTTCCAACATAGTAATTAATTTAAAACATTTGCTGAAGTATGCTTTCTTGGGTCTATCATTAATGGAATGGTCCAGCAGTAAAATGCTTTCAGCATTGGGAAGAAACTGCTCTAGACATCTTTATATTTCAAAACAAAGAAGAGAAAAGGGAGTTGGTTACAAGTTTTTCCTTAAGAAATAACATGAAAGTGTTTTAGAAAGGAGAACTCAAAACTATTTCACTGTCTTTTCTTCCTCACTCCCTTCTTTCTTCCCCATTTGTCTAATGAAACTGACCTGCAAAATGAAGAAATGGAAAAAGTGGATTTTCAGGAGGGAATTTTGAGGCAGGCATGAGGAGGAGGCTCTGTGAGAAGACAGATTGTTCTGGCACAGGTGGAAAAAGCTGGTAGGTGAAAGGCCTGCACATGTGGGGACCAGGATAGCCTAGGGGTTGGATCATTCGAGAAGTAGAAGCTAAAAAGTGGGGCTGCTTCCTCCTCCTGGGACTGGAGTCAAGACAATGCTTCTTTACATTAGCAGCGGTAAGAACTCTTGGGAAGATATAATCTTCATCAAGCTTAAATACATCACCTTAAAACAAACAGCCTGCCCCATAAAAGAAAAGCAGAATCACTATTTTCTAGAAAACGCAGCATAAATTGGGGTGGGAGAGATGCCTCAGCTGTTTAAGCTGCTTGCTTGCAAAGCCTGATAGTCTGGGTTGAAATCTTCAGTAGCCATGTAAAAAACTAGATATATAAAGTGGTGCATGTGTCTGGAGTTTGTTAACAATAAGATGTCCCGGTGTGCCCAGTCTCTCTCTCTCTCTTTCTTCCTCTTTCTGCTTACAAACAAATAAATTAATTAATTAATACAGCACATATACTGGAAAATCTTGGTTTGATTTTAGTCTTCTCCATTGACCAGTTATGTATTGCTAGACAAAAAATTCCTTTGTGTCTCAATGACCTCATCTGTAAAGGGGGGATGCTGAGATCACCTGCTTCGTCAGCTCTGCACACAAATGAATTGACATGCGTGAAAGTCCCCAGTGCTCTGGACACATTCACTTAGTAAATTCAATAACTAAACACAGAACTCATTCACACACAAAGCAACACCTTCATCCTGACCATGCTCCCTGTAGTCTTCAATGTCTTAGAGATTCCCTGAATGGATTTGAGACATTTCACCAGCCAGATTAAAAAAAAAAAATCCATAGAGCTGACATTATCCTCCATCTTATTCATAAGAGCTAGTTTGTTAAGAACTTTTAAAAAATATTTTATTTATTCATTTTCAAGCAGAGAAAGAAAGAGAGAGAGAGAGAGAGAGAGAGAGAGAGAGCGAGCATACCAGGGCCACCACCTTGTGGGTCTGGCTTATGTGGTTCCTGGGGAATTGAACCCAGGGCCTTAGTCACTAGAGGCAAGTGCCTTAACTGCTGAGCCATTTCTCCACCCTGTTAAAAACTTTTTATTGACAGCCTACATGCATAGAGACAATATCCCATGATCCTAATCCCCTCTTACCACCCTCTTCCATCTCCCTCCTGCATCCCTCCTTCTCTGAGTCCCTTCTTTCCAACTAGTAAGAGCTAGTTTTTAATCTGCTTTCAAAACTGTAAACTACCAATGCATAAAATTTTGTTGCCAACGAAGACATCTAAAAGAATTTGAAGCAGACCCAAGAGGTAATTTAAAAGGAAGAGTTCCAAAAATACTTGGCAACATTATTCAAACAAGTACACAACTTCCTGATGTGGACCCTTTGAAGATTAAAACCTCTTTTTTTGATGAATAAGTTCAGGTACATTTGCTGAAGAAAAGCAACACACTGTTCGCCAACTTCATGTTGTTTTCTTTTTTTTTCTTTTTTTTGAGGGTAAAAGGAATACGTGACTTTATCAGCATCACCTTTTGTTTTTTAAAAATATATTCCTATTTTTTGATACACACAGGGTATGGGCACAGGTCCTCCTGTCACTGGAAATAAACTCCAGACACATATGCCATATTGTACATCTGGCTTTACATGGGTACTGGAGAATTGAACACAAGCCCCATTAGGCTTTGCAAGCAAGTTCCTTTAACTGCTGAACCATCTTTCCATCTACAGGATAACTTAACAATATTTTTATTTATTTGCAAGGAGAGAAAAGAGAGAGAGAGAGACCAACAGAATATGAATGAAAGAATATAGGCACTCCTTCTATCACTGTAAATAAACTCCAGATGCATGTGCCACTTTGTGCATCTTACTTTTCATGGGTAATGGGGAATCAAACACAGGTCTTTAGGCTTTGCAAGCAAGCACTTTAACTGCTAAGCTGTCTTTTCTGCCTCCCCCAGCATTACTTTTTAATTTTTTTTGAGACTGAGTTTCAGGTAGCTCAGGCTGGCCTCTAGCTGATTATATAGCCAAGAATGACCTTGAATTTCTGATCCTCCTGCCAGCATTTCCTGAGTACTGGGATTACAGAGCCGCTATGTATGACTTTGTTTTTTCTTTTAACTTTAATTAAACTGTTCATGTGCTTATGTATGTGGTGTGCATGTGCACTGTGTGTGTGTGTGTGTGTGTGTGTGTGTGTGTGTGTGTGTGTGTGCCAATGCACCTGTGTGAATATACTTATGGAGGGCAGAGTCAGTGTTGGCTACCTTCCTCAGTTCTTGCCTCCTCCTGATTCTTTTTTGAGACAAGATTTCTCACTGAACCTAGAGCTTACTGCTTCTGCAAGACAAGCTAGCCATTAAGTCTCTGGGTGTCCCTCCCCCTACTGTCTCCACCTCCCCAGTGATGAGATTATAGGCACATGCCATCACGTCTGACATTTTACATGGGTTCTAGGGATCCGAACTCAGGTCCTCATGCTTTCAGGGCAGTACTTTACTCCTTGAAGCATCTCTCTAGTCAACTTGGTAAATTTTATAAAGATTCCTTTTGTAGAAAAATAGCTAGTTAACAAGCACAGGTCTTTACAATCACTTTCTTTGGGATGAAATCTAGTCATGTTTCAAAAACTCTAGAAATCTCTGTGATCCAATTCCCCATTGTATTGAGCAGATCTTAGTATTATTTTGTTTGCACCAACCATTTTCTTAAGTACTTTACGGGCACCATCTTATTTACTAGTTATAATAACAAAGAGATTCTATTATAACTTTCATTTTACAAAAGAGTAAAATGTAAGTTTTGGAGGGATTAACTTCCCAAATTCTCAGAACTAATAGGTGGTAGAGGCAGGATTTGAATCCAGAGATAACCCTCCATACTTTTGATCAAATTACTATAGCTTTTCTTTTTTAATATTTTATTTGTCTGCAAGGAGAGAGAGAGAGAGAGAGAGAGAGAGAGAGAGAGAGAGAGAGAGAGAGAGAGAGAGAGAGAGAGAGAGAGGCGCCAGGTTCTCTAGCCGCTGCTAGAGAACTCCAGATACATGCACCACCTTGTGCACCTGGCTTATGTGGGTACTGGGGAATCAAACCCAGGTCCTCAGGCATTGCAGTCAAGCGTCTTAGCCACTGAGCCATCTCCTGAGCCCTATCTTCAGTGGGAAAGTAAGCAGGTCCCAAGCCCTCTTTCATCCCTCTCACTCTGAAGCACCGAGTCTTGAAGGAGCACCAGGATTTCGAGCAAGGAGAGGATACCTCATGAGAAGGTGTGGTGCCACAGCTATCCACCCTTCTCCAGGAGTAGCCCACAGAGGTGCACAGGATGTGTGCTGGGCAGTGACTGCTGAGCCCAGCATTACTCCCCACCCTAGCTGGCTGCTGGTTTGGGCGGGTTTCATCTTGGGGTTAGTAATCAGGTAGTGGAAACAGTGGGCAGAGGCAGGATTCTGAAATGTTTTGACAACACTGGGCTTATGCAAGTGTTGCTAAGGACTACCAGCGTTGTGTCACTTGGAGCTAATGCAATGCCTCTCTTCTATTAATCTAGGTAGATGGGAAGGTAATTTTATAGTGTTATAGACACAGTCCATCCTATTTTAAATCCTATTTTAAAATCAGAATATTTTCCCTCACCTTAATCAGCCGTAAGCTATTATTCCTTTATTAAGTTTGATTATATTATAATATATAATATCATTGAAAAAGTAATATGTAATATGGTGATACTTTAGTTTCAATATGCCCAAATAAACTGTAAGTCAACCCTAAGCTTCGTGTATACCAGAAGTTGTCAAAGCCGGCTAGTTCCTTCCCACACTCGCAGGAAACCAGTAGAAGTGAAATGGCACTGTCTCTCCAAACTTCCCCAGCGTCTGGAAGACCTTCATAGATAGATAGCTCTGTGACCTGGCACATCAGGCATTATTACTGTGACTATTCTGAGTAACTTTTATTGTTGATTACTTCATCAGTGTTCAACTACCCTTGTTCAATTAGACTTTTGGCTCAGGGACCAACTGTTAGACTTTTGGCTGTTTCACTTAGCCCATTTTATCAATTGACATTCACAGATTCCAATTCTGAAAAAGACGGCCTCTTAGTTTGAAAATTAATGTGTTCACTTTGAGCAACAGAAAGCCATTAGAACCATTTGTGACACAAAGACACGATAACTTGATGAAAGTTAGCACAGTACCAAGAATGCATTTTGGAGATGTTATTAACAGTTAATATTCACATAAGCATGGCTCTATCAAGCAAGCACCTACCCAGAGTTATTTAACTATTAATTTATTCCTATTAATATTTAGGAGCTCATGTATTCATGTTTTAGTCATGTTCACTGTAAGGGGTTTTCAGTGTTTAAAAATTATTCGTAAGTTGATTTTTTCTCTAAGAATCTTGCATTCTCATAAAGAAAGAAAATCATTTGTGTGAGTGACTGTAAAGTGAAAAATAGTGATACACACCATTATTGGGCAAAAGAAACCTGAGAGTTTGGTTCTAGCTGACCTTTACAAGAGGCTTTGGTGCCAGGCATGGTGGTGCACACCTTTAATCCCAGAATTTGGGAGGCAGATTGCCCTGAGTTTGAGGCCACCCTGAGACTGCATAGTGAATGCAAGATCAGCCTGGGCTACAGCAAGACCCTACCTTGAAAAATGAAGAAGAGGAAGAGGAGGAGGAGGAGGAGGAGGAGGAGGAAGAGGAGGAGGAAGAGAAAGAGGCTTTGGAAGGGCACCTGAGTGGGCATACTGGGTAGCTGCTGATGCTGGGGAATGGGGTGAAAGCTCGCTCAAGAGCTCAGTGTGGAAGCAGAGCATTGGGACATTATTTGGAACTGCAAATCTGTAATCTGAATTGCCATTCAGGGAGTAGCAGGAAATAAACTAAGAATAACAGGATGAGGCTAGATTCCTAATAAAGAATCTTGAATTGGAATTTATTTATGTGCTGAGTGAGATAAGGAGCAATGAAAGGTTTTCAGGGAGAGAAGAACGACATAGTTAAAGATCACATTTTCAAGAAGTTTAATAGTAGTGGGGGAGAATTTGAAGGGGAAATGTGGTTAGTCTCCCATGACAACACACACACACAAAGCCATGAGTGTTTGGACTGAAGGAGCAGTGTGAGAGGATGTCCCAGAGAGCAAGGAGTTAAAATTGTCCACACTTGACACCCGATGACACATAGATGAGGGAGAGGAACCAGCAAATGGAACACAGTTCGAGGTAACTGACAGAAGAACAGAATCAATCAGTGAAATAGGGAATTCAGTGAAGGGGAAAAAAAAGAGTTAGGAATTCATAACAATTTTGAGGTGCCCTGGGAAATTTAGTGCAGCTTTGTGTTAGATGAAAAGAAATGAATTTGAGATAAAAATGGGGCACTTTCGGAAGGGCTGGAAGAGAGCATGATCAGGGTCATTTTTATGGAAAGAGAAGCCAAGAGGGCTTCCTCTGTGAAACCCTTATACATAAGAAGCAGCAACTTTTCTTTTTTTCAAGGTAGGGTCTCGCTCTAGCCCATGCTGACCTGGAATTCACTATCTAGTCTCAGGGTGGCCTTGAGCTCATGGCAATCCTCCTACTTCTGCCTCCCGAGTGCTGGGATTAAAGGCGTGCTCCAGAAGCAGAAACTTTTGAGTTGAGTTTGGGTTCAGTCTGGCATTACTTATAATGCAACTTGGTTACAAGTGACAAAGAGGACCAATGGAGGGGCATGTGTCATTTCAGATAAACTCATTTTAAGGAGGAAGAACTGAGAACAATCACTGTGCTGTGACGTTAAGTTCTAAGAACATGGTCCATAGACTTCATCTTACATGTGAGACGCAAAGTGACTTCCTTACAAGGGTATTTAGAAGCAGAGCCAGGACAAGTAGTCAGATATCCCCATTCCCAGTCCTCGGCTCTTCTTTTCCTCTAGTATCTCCACAAAAGAAAAGAAAAGAAAAAGCACGGCTGGAAGTATTTAGTGTTCCATTTAGATGAAAATAAAGAAAAGCGGCATTTTTTGGGTCACAATATGGAGCAATTCCAATATATTCCTTAAATTATACCTTAATAATTATTTTATGATCAGTGAAAAATTAAAATAGCCAGGCATGGTGGCAAATGCCTCTAATCCCAGCACTTGGGAGGCAGAGGTAAGGAGGATCTTTATGAGTTTGAGGTCACCCTGAGACTCCATAGTGAATTCCAGGTCAACCTGGGCTAGAGTGAGACCCTAACCCTAACAACAACAACAACAATGACAACAACAACAACAAAGATTCTTGAGGTGGGTGGAGGTAAGAGTACTTGCCCAGCCTGCATGAGGCCCTGGGTTTGATCCCAGCACTGGAAAAGATTTCTTGAAAAAGGAACATTTTAAGAAAGAAGACAGATCATGGAATACAGGGAACACACACACACACACACACAGACACACAGACACACATGTACATACACACCCACCCACAGGCACACAGACACACATGTGCACACACACAGGATCTCAGATAAGAAGATAAGGGAACTACTATAAACAAACAAACAAATCAAGTAGTTTAGCATCTAGCTTTCCAGTGACCTCATACAACCAAGGATACAGATAAGAGGGTGGCATTTATTTTTAATAATGTCACGGTAAAGTGAAAATCCAGGAAGACGAACACACAATGACCCTTGAGGGGTGTGTGTGTTTACACTGACAGCCAAATGATGAAGGTGGTAAGAGCACTGCTGTGTGCAGGGAGCATGTTCTAAGGGCCACAGATAAAATAGGATGATACTATTCTCATTTTGCTGTCCTGCTTTTGGTACGGTAAAAATCTTGATCGTGAAAATATAAAGGAAGAGAAATTGATCCTCTAGAGGAAATAGAGCCTCTAAGATAGAACTTTTTAAAAATGTTTGCAAGCAGAGAGAGAGATAGAAGTGAGAGAGAAAGAGAGAGAGAGAGAGAGAGAGAGAGAGAGAGAGAGTCTAGCCACTGCAAACAAATTCTAGATGCATGAGCCACTGTGTGCTTCTGGCTTTACAGATTACTGGGGAGTCGAACCCGGGTCTTTGCAGGCAAGTGCCTTAACCACTGGGCTATCTCTCCAGCTCTAAGATCGAATGTTAGTCTTCCATTAGCTTCGTTTCAGGTAGAAGAAAAATTTATAGACATGACACAAAATTGTTACTATGCAATCTTCTTAGAATCTTGGACAAAGTGGAAAGATATCAGAATACTCACAGTGGCAAATGCCCTAATTTTTAGAAGAAAGATAAAGATAAATTATGGACATTTGAGGACTGGGGAATTTATTGTTTAATTTCTGGCATCACTATAGAATGAATCATATTTATCAAAAGAATGTTGTATTTGGAGAGGAATGTCTAGGAGGTAGGGTTTGATTATTAAAAACAAAAGGAAACAAAAATTTAAGGCTGGAGTATAGCTCAGGGTAAATTGCTTATCTAGTATGCTTGAGGCCCTGGTTCAATCCCCAGGACCAAGAAAACAAAACAAAAGCAAAAATTAGAAAATAGAGCTGGGCCTGGTGGTGCATGCCTTTAATGCCATCACTCCGGAGGTAGAGGAAGGAGCATTGCAGTGAGTTCAAGGCCACCCTGAGATTACACAGTAGATTCTAGGTCTAGAGCCTGGACTAGAGCAAGACCCTACTTTGAAAAACAACAAAGACAACAACAACAGCAACAAAAACCCCTCAAAATAAAAAACAACCTACCTCCTAGAAAATAACATAGTTACCATTATTGCTGTATAAAAAACAGAAAATAAATGGTGGTGTCATACACAGATGGATTAATGCTGTTCCTAGTAACCATGAGCTCTCAAACAATAATATCAGGGCCAGGCATGGGATACTTCCCAATGAGAAGCCTCTGAGACCTCCAAGTAATGTAGGCTGTTAGCATGGCTCTTGGCTGCTCACTAGAACTGAAATGTGAGATGCTGTTACTGAAGACATGATTATATTATATTACAATCATATTATGATTATCACACATGAAGGGTTCAGGACTTACGGAAATCAAGCCTAGTGCTGGAAGATGCTATGCAGGCTGCTGATAGAGAAAAGTCATCAACGTTACCACTGAACTGTGAATCTTGAATTCTGCAATATTGACCCTCCCTCTATGCAAGATATGCAGTAGTGGCATGAAGGTTATGGGGGTAACTAACAGCTATATGATTGGATTCTAGTCCCTCTCCACAAGAGGGAATACATGCCTATTCCTAAGACCAGTCAAAAGCCAAAGACTGGGGAAAATGTAGGCCCTAGGGAAGAACCTAGTATTGCTGTATCATTAAATGGCTGTGCTATAAAACTACTTTTAAAAATAATTTATTTATGAGAGAGAGGGAAAAGGAGAAAGAAAAAGAAAGGGAGAGAGAGAGAGAGAGAGAGAGAGAGAGAGAGAGAGAGAGAGAGAGAGAGAGCCTCTTGCTGCTGCAAACTCCAGATGCATGTGCCACATTTTGAATCTGGCTTTACATGGGTACTGGGGAATCAAACCTGGGCTTTCAAGCTTTATAAGAAAGCAACTTTAACTTCTGAGTCATCTCCCTTCAAACTGTGTTCTAAATATTTATTTTTATATACACAAATTATTTCTACTCTTTGCCCCCATCAGAATACAAAAAGCCTTTTCTTATTCTTTTTGCAGTGGAAGGTGGTGCCTTAACCGCTGAGCCATCTCTCCAGCCCTCTTAATATATATATATTTTAAAACAAATGCTCTATAAGACTATAAGTAAAATCAACTGAAATTGCATTTGAAAATGCCAAGACAAAAGGTACCTGTCTCTGTGTGCTAACTAAAAATACAATTCAATTTAAAATGAAAATAGATAGTAACAACATACAAAGGTGGGGGGGTGGAACTGGGTTGACTCCTAGGCTACCCATAATCCCCTACTGCATGGACTTATCCAGACTGCCCACAGAGGAGGATACCCAGCTGATTGGGGACAGGGAAGAGGGAAATCGGGGATCTGGGGACACCAACTCATTAATTGCTAATTCAATGTATCTAATTATGGATAATAAAGGAAAAAATCAAAAGAATGAATTATAGAATAAAAAAAGAAAATAGATAGAAAACTAAAACCAAACCCAAGAAACGTAAACACATCGAGATAACTTTCTGAATCACACTTTTAAGTAAGAAGGGGCTGAAATTTTATTGCTACAGACAGTTTCAGGCAACTTTAAGGATCAGCAAATGAAGCTATGTAGCTTTGGTGGCTAGAGACATGATGGATGACTAGGAGAACTCTTAATGCCCAGAGCTTTTCTCAGCTGGAGGAGGGTCTGGATCCACCTGATGCTGGAAGTGTTGTGGTCCAGGAGAACCTGGGTGCATAGCAAGGGCACACGAGTAATAAGGATCTGAATGTGGACCCAGAAACCTGTAAGCTTTCTCTAGGTCCTGTCATGATTTCTGAATGTGGTTTTGAGAACCCTAATTCTTAGAGCAGCCATGGGAATTGGCATTGGGTTATCAGTACTACTTATGGATGGAATTCAAAACACACATTTTGCAAACCTCATTTTATTCTGCAATTTTAATCTTCTGTCCTAACCTTACAATACATTCTAACAATTTGTGTTCTACTCTTTTATGTCTTTGTTTATCCTCGTTTTTCTCAAATAAATTGACTTTGATTCCATCCCAATACTTCGAAAGCATTAATGAATGCTTCTGAACTATTACTGGATTCTGTTTTTTCTCCTTTTCTTTTTCTTCCTGGCAGGCTGAGGAGGTAGGGGGAGAGTGCAGGTAGTGTTGAACTGATTTGGATTAGACAGTCATTAAGTGAAGCAGAGCCACCCAAGATTCTTTGTACCACTTCAAACTCCAGCCATATGGATGAACAGCAGAGTCTCAGTGATGCTGAGTGGGGTGAGGGTAGTGGTTTTAATGTTATATAATTATGGTAGGGCTGGAGAGATGGCCTGAGACTGTCCAACATCCCGTCTCCAGATCTCATGTGCCTGTCACCGAGTCCTGAACAAGGAACTCAAGAATCATCGAAGCCCCACAGAGTTAGAAATCAATAAACAATAAGATTCTGTGGTTCGAAAGAAGACCAGGCAGAAGAGTGTTAGAGGAAGAACCCAACGTTCCACTTCAGACAACAAGGCGAGTGCCACTCAGGCAAGTGTATGAGGCGTCTCAAGACACACACATGTGTACATCATACACACTTCACACACCACACATACCACATAGCATACACAAGCAAAACTGCATTTTAAAAAATAGCAAAAACAACTATTATGATGTTGTGATCAGAGAATCTGACAGAATAGATTCATGTTCCACCGTGGACCTAATGCCTTCACCTTTCTTGGCTTTCCATATATAAAATAGAGAGGTAACACCTGCTTTTAAACATTTATTTGCAAGCCCTAATACCTGCTTCTAAAGAACTCTTGTGTATGTGTGTATGCGTGTGTGTACAATATGTATTTGTGTGTTGGTGTGTGTGTGTGTATAATACGTATTTGTGTATGTGTGTGCATGTGTGTGTATACATAATATGTATTTGTGTGTTGGTGTGTATGTATAATATGTATTTGTGTATGTGTGTGCAAGTGTGTGTATATATATATAATATATATTTGTGTGCTGGTGTGTATATATAATATGTATTTGTGTGTGTTGGTGTGTGTATAATATGTATTTGTGTGTGTGTGCGTGCACACATGCCAAAGTACATATTCAAAGGTGTATGTGCCATGGTGCACATGTGGGGTGTCAGTCCTTGACTTCCACCTTGTTTGAGGCAGGGTATCTTGTTCAGGACTCAAGCTCTGGGTTGATTGTTACACAAGCTTCTGAGAGTCTCCTGTCTCCACACCCTTTTCACCATAAGAGTACTGGGATTATACATGCTCAGTATATGCTCTGGGTTTAGTTAGATCTGAATTCAGGTTGTCATGTCTGCATGACAAGCTCTTTCCCCATTAAGCTATGTCTTCTATTCCAACACTTGCTTTTGAAAGTATTTGTAGGAGCCTTGTGTGGCGACTCCCACCTGTAATCCTAGCATTTGGGAAGCTGAAGCAGGAGGATCACCATGAATTTGAGGCCAGCCAGGGTTACATAGAGAATTCCAGGCCAATCTGGATTATGGTAAGAGGTGCTGTCTGAAAAAATACAATATAAAACACACAAAACCTCCAAAAAACCCCCCAAAAGAAAATATTCAAGGCTATTTGGATAAGTGAAACAATGAGTGTGTGAACAGTTGTATTGCTCGGGAGACCAAAATACTATGTAAGAAGAGGTACTGTTATTTTTCTTTGTAATCTCAGATTTTTTTTTTTGCTTCAGAGATGTCCTTTGTGACCTAGCCTTGTTCACATTTCTTGATAAGGAAATGCTGTTCTAATTCATTTTACTATGTTGCCTCACACTGTCAGTCACTGATGCAACCACACAGTGAAAGGTAGGTGGTTAGAGCAGAAGGCGATCTGTCTTGATTTCTATCCAAAGCCTGACTAAATCCTCTCAGGCCCTAGAATTTTATGGAAAAACTGCAAATAGAAATCTCCCTCTCAAACTCCTCCAGGGATGTTTTAGGAAAGTATACTTCCTACATGGTCCTGAGTTGAGAGAATGTTTTAAGGTAATACATTTTCATAGAATCTCTTCACAAAATGATTTTATTCCCATTTCCATGATATTAAATATTCTTATTTTATCTGGGTGGTTTGAGACTTTGAGATGTGGGGTAGAAATACCATTTCAGAATTAGCTCTGAACTATTCTACATTTGTTTAAACTCTGGCTAGATGCTTAGAAGATCATCTGTTTTACCTATAGTTTTCCATAGAAGTTGACTTTCCCCGCTTTAGACAGTAATGTCCGGGAAATTCACGAGGATCTAGCAAAGTGGCTTTATCACTCAGTAACACATGTGAAAACCTTCCCATTATCAAAAAGCAGTTTCCTTAATGAGCTATCATAATTATTATACCTCATCACATGGTCTCCTGAATGGGTGGGCTATTATGTTTGGCAAAGAAATGTGGCAGTAACACATTTGTTTGAAGAAACCTTTCCCTCTCTGGAAGAAACATGTAATCTTGGTAAAGCACAGTGGAAAATTGTAGACAGGCTTTATTGTTTGAAAATCCTGGTGTAGGGACCTCTTTATTTAGGAGATTGCTACGTCTTCATGCTCATGACAAATTGGAAGTTGTTTTGTTAACTGTGCCTTAACTATGAGTAACAATTAACAATGGTGTGATCTGTATTCTTTAACCACTGGGACTTTAAGAAGTCCTCGGAATGTTAAATAATACAGTGATCCAAACACAGGCATAGGGTATAACTTTGGTTAAAACCTAGGCAGACTTGCTTTGATTTTACTCTTTCATTTGCACAGGTAGAAAAAACAGGGAAAAACCGATCGGGGGAGTCTGGAATACAGAAACAGGATTGGCTTATTGGGCATATGACTTGTTAAGTCACATGACACGTCATGCTCAGAAGGACCCATTTGAAATTTCAAGTATTTTTTTGAACAAAGGTCTTTGCATTATGATTGTGTCCTGGGCCCGGCCAATTCATAGCAGGTCCTGCCTTGGGTGTCATTTGGTGACTGTTAGATAACCTCAGATAAAGACAAAAAGAGACAGAGAACATGAACGAGCCAAGGGAGCAACTAGAACCCATCTGTCTTTATGTTCCTGCTTTAATACAGGTTTTTGTTTTGTTTTGGTATTTCAAGGTAGGGACTCGATGTAGCCCAGGCTGACCCAGAAATCACTATGTAGTCTCAGAGTGGGCTCAAACTCATGGCGACCCTCCTACTTCTGCCTCCTGAGTGCTGGGATGGGATGATATGGGTTTTTGTTTTTTTTTTTTTTTTTTGGTTTTTTGAGGTAGGGTCTCTCTCTAGTCCAGGCTGACCTGGAATTCACTCTGTAGTCTCAGGGTGGCCTTGAACTCATGGTGATCCTCCTACCTCTGCCTCCCGAGTGCTGGGATTAAAGGCGTGCGCCACCACGCCCGGCTTGATATGGGTTTTTGTATTGGGAGATTTCTGTTTGATGTGAAGAACTTCCTGCTTCCTAAATATCTATATTTAAAGTGAGGAAACTATTCTTTGGGAATGCAAGAATGAGGGAGTGACGGAGTAGATCCAGGGAAATGTGAGAGTCCCCCCCCCTTTTTTTTCATCATGAGCAGCTTTGGCCAGTAAACCTGAACTTTCTGTGGCTCCTTTCCAAATGGAGGGAGACTCAGAGTTTGCCTCTTTCCTTCATGGCTGCACTCAGGCCTCCCTCTCTGAGCCTATCCTGCCCACTTCATCAAACCACAGTCTTCTTCCTCCTCACTCCCAACGCTCCTGAATCTCATTTCGCTTCTTTTCATTTAAATTCTTAAACTGAAACAAGGCTTGAGCGAAGGAGTTGATGGACACATTCTAAACTGTTAAAGTTTAGGCATTATTGAAAATAAACATGCCAGCTCTCTTGTCTCTCATCTCCTCAGTCAAATCTGTTCTTTGCAAATCGATGATAGGTCTCAGAATTCATCTGAGCTCACTCTACAAACATCACTCTTTTCTTTCTCTTTTTTGTGAGTTTTTAATCACCAGACTTTTAAGATGTAGGAGTTTTTCAGTTTGAATATTCCCATGTTTGGAACTGTACTTTCTACCATCCATCCCATAGGAATGGAAAGAAGACATCGTGTTTCTGTAGAGAGTGGTGCTTAACCAAAGGGGATCTCTCTGTTCTTCAGGAATCCATCTGGGTCTTTTCTCTGTTCTTCAAAGTGGACCGTACTCACTCCCCTAGAGGACCTCTGTGGACACCTCTCTGTAAGTGATGCAGTCCATCCTTCTCACCGCTCAAAAGTGCTGGAGACATTGGTACCAATAAAACTAAAAGCGAATGTCAAACTTGAAGCCCATTTCAGTGGCTCTCCTTTGTATAATAGTCAGCTCTGTGTTAAAATGTGTGCCAACTTGCAAATAGCCTCAAGAGACGGTGTAGGTATGTAGCATGATTTGTAATCAATTTGAAGTTGCCCTGGAACACTCGGCCCAAAGGATACCTTGACCACTGCTTTAGCAAAGGAAGAATTGGTTCATGGATGAAGTAATGAAAGAAGAGAATGAAAGTAATTAAATAGAGTCTGTATTTGGAACACCCAGACGGAAGTGCCTTCTTTTAGTGAATTATTTCTGGGTGTTTTCATAATTTTGCCTTCATTGTCTTTAAATCTTAGAGAAAATTCCAACTAATCTAAAATTCAATTTACTTATACATAAAATGAATGGTACAATCAAGAGGAACTTCATATTCAGTCTTATAGCACAGGTGCCACATTCCATCTACTTAATGTGTTAAATATATTTTAAAGGGAGACTTTCATTTGTTTCTCTTAGGTTATAGGCAGATGCATTCATTTTTTTCAATTATTTGCACTGGAAACAATGACTTTTTTTGAAACCATGTGGAATCAATACAGTAGTGAAGTTCATTTCATTGCCAAGAGTTAGAGGAATACATTTTAATTTTACAAAATCAAATCTTATAATGTGAAAGCTTTTTTTTCCTTTCAAAGCACTAAGTTGCTATGCTTGATACATTAGGAAATGCTTTCTGATTTTGTCCTTGAAGTTTATGAAAATTATTTCCATGTAGGAAAATGTTTGTTGAAAGGCGACAATTTTCTCTGAGATTTAGTCTTGGTCAGAGAGTCTGGTGATCTAATGATTTCCAAAATGAGATGATTCTTCAAAGCTTTGTGAATATTATGCATTTTCATTTTCCTAGGAAGAGGTAGGATAGCTGAGGTGGTTTTCTGGGTAAGGCTGTGACAGAGAAAGGTGGCATTTCCCAGAGTGTTCCCGAGGGAGGAGGGAGGTTGAGCTGTTTCCATGGACACATCACTGCTCCATTTTCCCTCTAGGTGGTGAAATGTGACTGAGCTTAGCCTGTTGAGGTGTAGGGTAATGGAAATTTGTTTCTATAAACTTTTTCCTACCATTTTTATATAAGTATGATATTTCTAAGCAACACTTACTTTCTGCCCTTTGGAGATTTGCTTAACTCTCTGTAGTGGGATATGTCTGAGCACATGGAATAATTTAAAAATAGTTTATTATTTTTAATAATCAAGAAAGCACATGTCTACATGTTCAGGAACCTACCTACCCACCTGACTCATTTTAAAGGCATATTAACTCTTCTATCACTATTTGAATCTGGACCCTAGTCTTCCTGGACAACTGCAAGCAGCTATCTTTTGGGGCCAAGATTTGTTTCAGTAAGATGCTCCTGATGTAACAAGAACCTAGAATGTTTCCAATTCAAAAGGAGGAACATGGAAGGGACTATTTGGTACTTCATCAAATGAGTGATTTCATTTGATTAGTGAGGAGAGAAAAGCCTTAGAAAAACTGGGCTGGTGACCACACAGCTCACATGGTCCAGGGAAATAACCTTTAGACAACAGCTGGAATGTGAAAGACCCAGGCCAAGAATAACAGAGAACACAGCGGAGTTCCTGTCCCTTCAAGAAGGACAGCTGAAACCCAGGCTGAGTTTAACAGCTAAACAAAGCAAACATGAACCACAGCCAAAGTTTTCTGATGAAAAGAAAATATCATAATGAGAATTTAGACATTAAGAAGTGTTGTCTTCTGGAAAAGTGGCAAGCTCATTAGTGGACTCCTTGCCCTTTATCCCAGCAAAGAAAACATCGTCATCTAATGAATCCTTTGTGGGTGGAAAGGAGACACTATATTGACTTAATTAAAAAAAATCCTAAATTAGGATTAGCTTTATTCATTATGATATGAGAATTTAAAGAGCAAAGAAAAATAACCTCCTACCTACCCCAAGTTAGTATCAATTTATAAAAAACATTAATTACTTTCTGACAGCTAATTTCAGTGGCAAAAAATGTGAGGCACTGAACTGTTGATTTCTAGAGGTTTTTTTTCTTAAACAATTATGTCAAAAGTTGCAGCTAATGAGGCAATTCTTGTCATAGATTCCCAGGTTACTGCCGACTACAGCATTTTTATAAAATAAAAAAATAATAGGTGAGGTCATTTAAGAAAAGTAATTCATTTCTTGCTTTGCCACATTCTCAGAACAAACATGAAAAACACACCATTTTTCTTCCTGGCATTAAGTAAATATTTTCCAAACCGATCGTGTGCATTGCATTCCTCTATCAGGATCTTATTTGTTTTCTGGAAAACTGATCTCTGAGAATTACTCTGATACTTGCTGGCCCTACTTTTCTTGAGTTTAACACTTTGCTCCAGTATACCAACAGTTCCTTGAGTTCTGTTAGCCTTTCTGGAACATATTACAACACTATCAATAAAAAAAGTTACAGATTTTATTCCTTTTGCTCTCCCTCTGTAAAAGAAAATTTTAACTTTTTGCTATATTCATTGCCTTAAAAGTTACCAAGTTGAGTACTTTTTATTTTATTTAATTTTTTTATTAATAAGTAGAAACTCTGTATGTAAAAGTCTTCTGTTGGTACCCCCATTTCCCTCCTCCCTGCCTGTATTACACTGAAAAAGCTGAAAATAGAGCTACCAACTGAATACTTAAAAAAAATCTAAGTTCTGTCATATAGTAGTTGAAGGAAAAGCTGTAATTTTAATGTCCACAGAAGGCGAATGTGTTAAGCAAATAGCCTGAAAACTCTTAACAGCTACTTAAAAATGCAGACACCATGTGAAAATCAGGAATATTTGCTCTGATCTCAGTTTCAGAAATCCAAGTCACAGAACCTCACAAGGGTTAAGAGAAGCAGACCCGAGCCCATGACTCTGACAGTTCTGTTTTCCCACTTACAGGGACTCAGCGACAAGGACACACAGCAATGATCCTTTCCTCTAAGTGACCACCTGAATGACTCGTCACTCAGTACAGACTTACTGTGATGGCCTGGAGTCGTCCCTTCACCAGCTCAGCTTCTTCCATTCTAGAAGTCAAGGATGGACAGTTGCTGAAGAAAGTCCCAAGCTACCATAAATCAAGATGCCTCCTTGGGGAGAAGGAGCAAGGGTGACCCAGGGAACGATCGGCTCTTTGCACCAGGGAGAAAGAGAGAAATTGCCGGCTTGTCACGAGTGCCTCTGAACAGATGCACGGATCAGGCCAGACAGACACATGTAATGAGGGTGTGCTGAGGAGGCATACGCCCAGGCTGCTGGCAGGAGTTGACTGACAAGTTTGAACGGCGGCACAAGCCCTTTTCCTTGGGAGCTGCCAGCCCTTTGTTGTGCTGTGCGTGGCGAGCAAGGCTCATTTTCTTATTAACTGTTCCTTCCCCAATCATTATTTTCCAGGAGTGCCAGGGGAAGCCACATGCTAAGCTTTGAATCAGCCACTGCTCCAGCAATGCATCAAAGTTCAAAGATACTTTAGCCCACTCTCACCCTGGAGAGAGAGAGAGAGAGAGAGAGAGAGAGAGAGAGAGAGAGAGAGAGAGAGAGAGAGAGAGAGAGAGAGAGAGAGAGAGAGAGAGAGAGATTGCTTTCCACTGGGGCAGAAGTGCCAAGTCACTTGTTTGCTTTTCTCCCTCTGCTGGGCTCTAGGCAATGCTAGAAGCTTCTATAGTTACCTTATGACTTCTTATGGTGGTGTGTTCGCATTGAGCTCTCCTCCCTCCTGATGCCCCACCTCCAGTTGTTCCTTGCAAACCTTGGAATCTTAGATCATGCACACAGAAATCAAATGTGTTAAAGTGATAATACTTTTAAAAAATTGGCCTGCCAGGAATGCTTGGTGTGGTTTACACAGCCAGTGCCACCCTCCGATGGTGCCCCACTGGCATTTCCATGGAATGCAGCTCTTTCTTGGACCTCAGTCAGAAATGACACTCAGCTTTCAGGAAGGTGCCCATTTTGACCTCAGCACTTACGCAAGAGAAGTGAGTGAGCCCATGAAAGTGTGATGAGCCATTCTGTAATCGCCTGTAGCATGGCACTGGCTGGGTAGTCCCTTACCCTCTTGAGAAAGGCAGTGAAGCCCAGCAAAACTCAAGTCACAGCAGAGACCAGGAAGCTTTGCAATTGACTTTGTTTTCTTTCCCCTACCAGTTCTTTAATTAAATTTTGATGTAGTCAACCCTAATTACCATCTACCTTGTTATTATGGGTCTGGATGCTATCAACTCCTCTATATCAGCACACAGCCCAAAAGGTTAAAAGGACAAACCAAACCTTGAATACAGGGTTCAAATTTCTTTGTCTTTGTCTTTTCCTTTTTTTTGGGGGGGGTGTAGGGTCTGTGTTTTTGATATTAGTAACTGTGATAGCTAATATTTACCAAGCACTCTCTATAGACACCTGCATTTCAACCTATTTATCTTAGGAGGTGCCGAGTGAACGGTTCTATTATTCCTATTTTTAAAACAAGGCAACAGGCTTAGGGAGGTAATTTGCCATATGGCTAATAAGTAGTAAAGCCAGGATTGGAACCTCAGCTGTCTGACTTTGTAACAGCTATTTATCAAGGCCTGCCCAGGGACACAGGGCACCATGAGATACAGGCTGGAGCTCTCGGAATGTTTATAGCTGGGTGTAATGCCTGCCCTCAGGTCGAACTCTGTGATTGTCTTCTAGAGAAACTTTGGGGACCTAAGAGTGAAATAAGAAAGCCCCATACTGTCCTTAGTAGTTTCCCCACCACAGAGGCCACATGCCCAGTCACTCTAAAGTGTAGCGAATTTCTTTCAAGAGTATGAAATCATACTTGGGAGAAGTTTATCTTTGTCCTTCTACCCTCAAGAGACATTTATGGAGACCAGAGAAGAGGAGACTGAATTATGCATGAGAACAGGTTTGATGATTATTGGATGGATATTGATATTATTTGTTTGCAGATCCTGGCTGAAATTAAAAACAAGAAATTAGTCAAGATAACTATCTCAGCCAGAACTATGTATTTGCTTCTTAAGACAAGTGGGCAGACATCCAGTGATTAATCTGGATCTTTCTCTAAATCAGTTTATGTCCCAAATCTCATTTCTGCTGTAGGACAACTCATGGGGTTTTGTACCATAGGGAAGGATTAGAGAAAATAGGATCAGGGAATTTAGGAGGGAGCCCAGCAGTGAGAGTAGATAGGTCCCATCATGTGTTTATCTGTTTGTACAATTGATAACACTGACAATTGCTAATATTTTCAAAACATTTGCTAGTCAGTCATCCTGTATTTATTTCTCAAGTCCATGTCAGACCTGATGCTAAGTGTTTGAGATATATATAAAAGAAGAAAATTCCTCCTCCCCTTTATTTTGGTCAACAATGAAAGACACATAGTGTCAGTAAGTAGACTGTAGTCGGTGAGCAGGTGATTGCTATTCTGGGTCCTCTGAGAAACAAAGGTTAAGATAGGCTCCATGGAACAAACTTTATTAGGAGAAATGAACACGTGAGAGAAAGCGGGCAGGTGGCACACAAGGCTGGAGCTGGGAGAGCTGAAGAGAGCCCAATGGAAAGGGAAAAGGGAATAGAAGCAGTGGAATCTGCAGGGCAGTATAAGGGACATTGGTCATACTGCCTGAGAGTCCTGGAGTCAATGTCCAGAGTGGTCCTGTGTCCCTCGGGGATGAGCTCACATTACCATTCCTGCCCTACACAGTCATTGGCTGGGAGGAGCCCCTGGGGAACATGGCTTGGATGCAGATCCTGAGATTGAGTTCAGGGTGAAGTGTCTGGGACTGTTGGTCAGTCATGCTTTTGGACTTGGCTATCTAAGAGATACTTTCTCTTGATAGCCACACTGATGATATTCTAGAGGGAAAGAACAAGGGAGGAGAATACAGAGGTCATTTGAAAAGTGAGCCAGTAAGCAAGCTTCAACAAGAGAGGGCATTTGACTAAGGCCTAAAGGAGAAGTAGGAGTTAGCCATAAAGATCAAAAGCTTGTGCAAAGGCCCCATCTGGGTCATCCATGTTGTAGGAGCAGACTAGTGTGAGCAGAGAGGTGTACTGTAGGCAAGGTAATAACGGGGGATGTAGCTGGACATATAACAGGTCTCAATCCATGTAGTATCAGGCCATTGCAAGTCCTGTAACATTGACTCTGTGAGGTGAATGGCCAGTGATGATATGATTAATAATATGATTAATTTTTCAAGGATGAAAGCAGGGAGAGTAGGGAGGATGCAATTTCAACCATCCAGCTAAGAGGTGATGGTGGCTCTGTGACAAAGAGGGTGGGGGGCATTGTTTGAACTGTGTATATATTTTAATCTTCTTAGTAGAACTAACAGGATTTCTTAAGATTGGATATGGGGCTTGAGAGAAGAAAGATTCTGGATAACTCTGAGTTTATTTATTTTAAAAAATGTGTGCATATGTATGTATGTGCACATGTTTGTGATTTGCAGTTCCATGTGTGCATGTGTGGGTACACTTGTGTGTGTGTGTGTGTGTGTGTGTGTGTGTGTGTGTGTGTGTGAGTATGAGTGGAGACCAGAGGATAACCTCAGGTTTCATCCTCAGGAACGATGTCCAATTCTTTTTGAGACAGGGTCCTTCATTGATCTGGAGCTTACCAATTAGGTTAGAATGGCTGGCCTGTAAGCCTCAGAGATCCTTCTGTCTCTGCCTTCCCAGTGTTGGGAATACAGGCACATTATTCAGGTCTTGTGTGGGTAGCATCAGCCACTGTGAGGTCCTGAATATCAAGGCCACTTTGTGTCTGGAAGACAGTTTCTTAAACACTCTTCCCCTTTCTTTGGCTCTTACCTTCTTTCCACTGCCTCTTCTGCAATGGTCCCCGAGTCTTTGAGGGTGAGATAGAGATGTCTCACCTAGTGCTGAACACTACACTGCCAGTTCTCCTCAGCAATTTGATGAGTTTTGAGTCTCCCCAGTGGTCACCACCACCTAAAAAGAGAAGCTTCTCAACCCAGAAATGAGAGTAGCATTAATATGTGGACATAAAGACAAGTGTTTAGTTTGCAATATGGTGGGTGTAATATATGTGTTTAGCCAAACAACAGTACTGCCATTTCTGTGTGGGTAGTGATTGAACTCAGGTCCTCATACTTGTGAATCAACCACTTTACAGGTTGAGCTATCTTCCCAGGCCCTAATTCTGAGTTTTTTTTAACTTCATAAAATAAAAGCTGTTATCTATCAGTTGTGAGATAAGAAAATTGGTGTAATAGCTTTTTTTTCCCAAGGAAAGTATTGGGTGAAGATAAATGCCAAGAGTTTAATTTTCAACATATCAATTAATTATCCTCATGGAATGTAGACTAGGTGGTTGGATGTGGATTTTGGAATTTAAGAAAGAAATCTCAGATGGATTTACAGATTGACTATCTCTAGAGGTAAGTTGAATCACAAGATACCTAGAATACTATTTCATAGACATTATAGTCTCATGAGTTAGTATCCCCCAAATGTTAACTATATAATCTTGATCAGATTCAACCTTTATTTAACAGGTATGCAATCAAGCTTCATCTGCTCTCAAGTATCTTCAACTAGCTTTACTAAATCTTTTGTTGTTAACCAGTGTAAATGAGGATGAGGATAGTTAAAAGGTACAATTTGAACCCTGTATCAGATATATTTTACATAATTGTTATTCAATACCTTACAATAGCAACTCAAGAGAGGCTCACAGTTTAGGGAATGGCAGGAAAGGAATATGTATATCTATATCTATCTATCTATCTATCTATCTATCTATCTATCTATCTATCTATCTATCTATCAATCAATCATCTATCTATAGATTACCTAATTTATAAAGAGGCTAATTGATACACCAAACTGTGAAATCAGGATTTAAATCCAGGACTTTCTGGTCCCCAAAACTCAACTCAGTGCCACAACCCATTCCTAACATTAATTTTACTTAGCTGTAATAAGATACTATGGTAGGAGGTTGTAAACCACATGTATCATATGCCTAGAATAATATGTTATGCATGGCATGCAGGTTTGATCATTTTGGTGATTTGTGAATTGATTTTTTTTAGGGTTGGACACACTCTATAGCCCTTTCTCTTAGAAAATTTTTTCTCTTAGAAATTTGTAGATTAGATTGTAACTTTTCTGTAAGTGAAGTATCCTGAAGGTAGGCTATTATGCAAAAAATATAATTACAAAAATATAATTACAAATAGTAGAACAGAGTGTGGCTATGTAGACTGTTTCCTCTGAACATTTATATAGATTTCAAGTTCAGTGTCCTAGAGGTCAAACAACTGCTTCATTTAATGGAAAAGGAGATTTAACTAAACCAATTATTTGACTTTGTAGAGATAAAAGATGCAGCTGTTTTTTGGACACAGCTTGAGTTAACTAATACCCTACTAAAAATAACCTCAGATAAAAAAATAACCCATTAACCATCAAAACACAAAAAGAGCCTCCTCCCAAACTCATGAAGCCAATTGAAAATATTCCATAATTTATTTCTTTTCCCATGTCCACATGAGGTTAATATTTAACCTGTTTGAGATCTTGCTCTCAAACAAGAAAGAGAAGTTTCCTCTTTCTCAGCTTACAAGAGAAAGTGAAAATATCACCAATATTATAAAAAGTATTATCTTTAGCTTGAAACTACAGAAAAAGAAGGAAGCAAAAATGTCCACAGTCATCATTCCACAGAGATCAAGGACAGTATGCACTGAAGTAGAATGCATTTTCCCCAGTAAAGGTACCACTCACACATCCAAACCTGATGGTGTTCATACCCTCATACAGTTTTCATCAAAGAGGAGGATGCAAAGGACCAGGGAGGTTTAACTTTAATTGTATTTGTCTGGAGTAAGAGCACTTACTGAGGACCATTCTCCTTACTCACTTTCCTTCCTTTGTTCGCAGCCTAAGGAAGCCGCCCTTCCCTCAGCATTGTTTGAGGGACTCAGTGTTTTCAAAAATGCTGTTTAACTCTGATACCTGCACTTGGCACTTTCATTTTCAGCCAGCCAAGTCTATATGATAGTTGACATATTTGAATCAAGTTGTACCATTAATAAAAAGTACTTTGAATAGTATCTATAATATGTGATAGCTTATACTAAACTATATGTTTAAAATGACCCTGATGGGTTCTATGGTCTCAACTGTTTTTCTGAACTTGAAAATTTTTGTCTTTCTTTGCTATTTTGTTTTGAAAAGTGATTTCTACTTTTTTCTATAGAAGTTTGTAACTTTAGTTTAAAGGGAACTTCTTACAATTTTTTTTGTGTGAGTCTGTCTGTGTGTCTGTGTGGAAGTGTGTGCCCTTGTGAGTACACAAGGAGCCCAGAGGAGGACATAGGGTATCTTCCTCTATTGCCTTTCTGCCTTGTCTTTCATTAGACTTGGAACTCACTATTTTCCAGCTAGACTGACCAGAGAGCCCCAACAATCATCCCATCTCTGCCCAGCTCAGCAATGGGCTTTCAGGTATGCACAGCTATGCCAGCATTTTAAGTGGGTTCTGGGGATCAAACTCAGGTTCCCATGTGTGCACAGCAAGTGCTTACTTGCTGCACTTTCTCCATGTCCTCAGCTACACGTGGGACTCTGATGAGAGGCACAGAGAACATAGAGTTAAAGGAAAGTTGAGGCTGGCCTGAAACCCTGATAATCTCAATCTTATATGAGACCCACAGGAATTTGGCCACCGCAGTCTTCTTCCTTTATCCTAAAACCTCCAGCTCCTGGCAGGCCTCAACAAACCCTGATAAGCTCAGGCACTTTGAGGCCTGAGTTTACTGGAGCTCACATACCTCAGCTAACCAGCCCCGGCAATAAAAAAGGTTTAACGGTCACAGCTCCTCTGCAGCCACTGCCATCTGTTACATTCCCAAAAACATGTAATTCCCATCACTTGATGCTGAGAAAGTCCCCCCAACTTATTTATGCAAACCAGGCATCAATGGGTTACTGGCCCCTGCCAATCCCTTCATCAGACATCCACAGTCTACCCTGTCCCTACCAATCCCCTTGCCGCTTATGCCCCTGCCTCTGATTTATCTTCTATAAAAACAACCTTTTTCTGCATAATAAATGAGCTGTTCACTGAAACTGCCTCCCGACAGTTCTTCCTCTCATGGGCTCACTGCTATCCCACGACTCTGTAAACACACAGCTCCTTGGACAAACAGGGAGTTGATGCGTGCTGCAACTCCCCAACGAATCCACGGAACCACAACTACAGGTTTTCACATTTGAATTTTTGGCTCTAGATTTGAAAAAGTAATACTGGACAGAGTCCTTCCTACTTGCTGAAGTTGTTACATTTCCTTTTTATTTCTCCTTAAATTTGAATCTCAGTTTCTCATGCTGTATAGAAAAAGCATCTTGGCTGGAGAGATGTTTTAGCCTTTAAGGCACTTGCCTGCAAAGCCCAAAGACCCTAGTTCAATTTCCCAGTACCCACATAAAGCCAGATGCACCAAGTGGCACATGCATCTTGTGTTCATTTGCAGTGGTTTAAGGCCCTGGTGCACCCATTCTCTCTTCCCCCTCTATGTTTCTTTCCTATCTCCCTGTTTCTCTCTGCTTGAAAATGAATAGATAAATAAATACATAAATAAAATATTAAAGAAAAAGCATCCTCCTTGCTTTTGTGCTGAGATCCATCAGTGCCAGTAGAGAAACTGAAAAGCATCATTGAAGAGCTGCCTTCTCTATGATAAAATTTTTGATTCCCCTGGCTCTGCTAACTTACCAAATTTGGACACGGGGATGCCTGGTATTATTATTTAGGTCTCTAATGCCTAAATTTCCTTAGAAGTTTCAATGAGCAGTTTGTCCATCTCACAGAATCACAATTGGAAATTGGATGTGGACATACGGATGTATGTGCTGATAATGGAATCAGGGAACTGAGTTCTGCTCACCTGCTTTCTTCTATTTACATATTCCTCACTGGTCACACATCTACTGACGATGTAACCAACAGCATGCTATGTGCAAGAGACAAGAAGAAACAAGACAATGAACTCATGGTTGTGGAGAAGACAGGAGAAAATAGAAGACAAGTAAACACTCTGAGAAAAGGGAAAAGGGTTAAGTCATAGGGTGGAGGCAAGGCCAGCTTCAGGTAGGCATGCTAGCAGAGAGGACAGCTGAGCTGTGTTCAGAAGGTTTAGAATGGACACATAGGAGAAATGACAGGAATGAGTCAGGCATGAGGGTGGGGATGCCAAGGGCACATGTTATAGTCGGAGCTTTTGGTTTGCTAGATCATTCTCGACAAGCTTTCCAAATTCTTTAGTTGTCACATGCAGGCTTATAAATCCCATTTGTTACGTAAGGCATGTGGTGTTCATAGTATGTGTGTGTGCACATATATGTGACATGTAAGTATGATAAATGTATTAATCTCTTGATATTTATTAATGATCCTTAGCTAAGTCATGCACATCAAAATCTTGGTTTTCTTCTATGAGAATATTAATAAATGTAGGTGGTTTTGGACTCTGACAGATGTAGGTTCATTTTCCAAAATTTTCTCTTGCTAGATGAATGGACTTGGGGAGATTGGTTCACATGCCTAGACTAACATATGAACTTTCAGATACATAACAAATGTCTCAGAAATGGAAACTTTATAATCACTATTGGCATTATTTAATTACCATATTGTCCAGGTCAGATTCCTTGAAGAGTAAGTATATTAAGTTTGGCAGGTGCCTTGCCATTTCTTTTGGGGTTTTTCACTGTTGTTGAATGCCTCTTCCTACACATAAAACTCAATCTTGTATCTGACTTGTTCAGGACAAAGAGCATCCTCATCCTTCCCCATGACTCAGAAGCTCTGGGATATCTTTATTTCCAACATAGAAAAACTGAGGCCAGATGCGCTGACTGATTTGGTCAAGGGGCCAGCTCATTAAATGATGACACTTCATGTCCAGCAGATTTTCCATTGGACCAGCTATGGAAATCTTGGAAGAGGAGGTCTGGTTCTTTGTCAGTATATAATTATTCTATAAGCTTATGCAATTAGAATAGCTTTGAGGCAGAGTCCTTGCTCTAATAGCCAGGGTGTGAGCCAGTTATGTTCAAGTGGATTGGCCTGGCAAAGCAAGAAAGGAGGCAGATGTCAGTACTCTACCCTTCAGCCCACTTCACTATTAAGAATGAAGGCTGTGAGGTTTTTCTTTCTGACAGATTGGGTCCCAGAAAATTGTAATTCTAGCTTGAAGATTTTTGGAAATAAGTGTTTTAAAAGATGCCAATTGAAGACTTACTTCCAAAATATTTAATAGGTCTCTTTTTGGAGAGCTGGCTGCTTTACCAGTGTTTACTGAATGCCTCAGACAGACCTTGAAGAAGAATCCTTCCTCACAAAGATATTCCAAACATTTCACATTTGGAAAATTTACTCTGATTTAACATAGAATGACACATCTTTGCTACTCCATCATTAGCTCTATCATACAAAGTGAAATTCTTTTGCTTTCCTTCCTTCCCTTCTTCTTCCTTCCCCTTTTCAAATTCTCTCCCTTTTCTCTCTGGTGAGATTCTAAGTGTAGGAGTTAGATTGCTTATGAATGTTCAGGGCAGAGACTGAAAGAATTGTATTATGCAGTCATGCAGTGGTGTGGGTGGGGTGGGATTTCCAAAATAACACTAAGTGCCAAGCAATATAGCTGCCACAAAGAGATCTGTAGGAACCTTTGTAGAGATGGAGGTTAATCACAAGTCTTTATTCCCTGTGGTGTTTGAAGGCTTAGAAAGAAGTGACAGAGGTAGCTGACAACTTGATACCCTCATCACGTGTATATCACCACTTCTCTCTGTGTGTGTGTGTGTGTGTGTCTGCATGTGTGTGTGTGTGTGTGTGTGTATAATCATGTGCACATGGATGTACATTTTTAGGGTATCTTACTAAACCTGAAGTTCACTTGTGGGTGAGACAAGCTAGTCTAGTCCTAGGGATCTTCCTGTACCAACCCCCCAGCCGTGGGATTACAGGTGAGTGCCACCACCCTGCTTCTTAGTGGGTACTGGGGACCCAACTCAGACCTTCATGCTTATGTGGTAAGCAGTACCAACCAAGAAGCCATCTGCTTCTTAAACTCTCAGCAATGAAAGTAGCTTGTTTATAGATTTAGTTTTAATCTTTAAAAAAATGTCTTCAGAAGAGAAATTTAAAAACAAAATGTAAATTTCCTTCTGAGTGAAACTCGTAAATTCACTTTACTCTTTTCCTCATGAACCTTAGAATTCTTAAAATGAAATCGGAAGCTATTATGGTACCAAATTGTAACCAGCCTCTGAAGATAGTCCTTGGATCGAATAGGAATAGCTATTCATTTGGGAAACAGAGGTCAAGCTAGATGAATATCTCCCATTAATTATGTTCAAGGGTTTATTAGCATTTCACAATTTCATTCTTATCAAATTCTATTCTTATCGCCCTCCTTTATTTACATATCTCTTTTGGGAATGGATAGGAATGAAATAAAAACACAGCCTTTTAGGGTGTGGGATAGGCCCATTTATCATTCTTTGAATATACCAACTCCATTTGCCTGAAAAAATGAGAAAGTGCATTTTACCATGGCTTAATGGAGTATTACGTTTCTAGGTGCTTTTGAAGTTAGCAAGTCTTTCCAACAATGTAAACACTCTCAGTTTCGTATGGAGCTTTGTGTGACCACTGGGTCTTCCCTTTTCCCACAAATCTACCAAGTGAAAATGTAAATGCTGACAGGAGTGAAAACAAATGGTACACCGCAGGTAGTGCAGGGGAAATGCACAGAGAGGCCCTTACACACTATTAAAAATGGCAGCCTCCAGATGCCAAGTTATTTAGAAAGAGGAGAGGCAATGACTTCCTAACATAGGATTCCAAATAAAGACAGGGATTGTCCACTCAAAAGAATGTGACGATTCAGTTCTGTGCATTTGTTTACTGAGGATCTCTTTTTTTCCCCTTACGTCTTGACATTCCACCAAAGCATACTGCATGATCTTCCCTTGGGAAACAACTCAGAATTTAGCTTTATTTATAAGCTTCATTATTCTAAAGAGCAAAATGTTCTAGCTGGTAGAATAGACATCGCATGGCAGCCCGCTGACCTCTCTACTTGGGAGAAATATTCACTCCTACAGAGAAGTCCTAAATGCTAGCTGATTCAGAGTCAGCCTTCTCTTTCGGTATTTATTGAAGCTCAAACCACTGACGTTTGTTTCTTCTTTTTAAAATCAGTACGATCTTTTCTCTATTTCATGTAAGATTCTTCAATAAACAGAGCTTTGGGCTACGAATCTGAGCTTTTACCTTTGTTATGTCCATGTGCCCTAAAGGTATCAAGTTAGTGCTTCTAGGAGAGACACACAATGTGCAAAAAACTAGGGATGCTATGATTGGCAGTGGTCTCCTAGGAGAAATGGAGAAACAACTATGGAATGGACCCTTTGACTCTGAGTCTCCAGGAACATCTAGCAACACCCTGAGTAGAAAACTCACCTGAATATAGGAGACTGTTGAAAAACCACATACATGAGCTGAAGATACTATTAGGGAGGACACTGTTATATGTGTGACCCAAGTGTCTTAGGTTTTAGCCTGATGGCACCTGGTCTCAGATTGTAAGAAGTGCTATGAAACCAATGAATGACACATAGCTTGGACTCTATTGCATGCAGCTTCCAGGCTGGGGAGGTGGTTCTATGGCTAAAGGGTTTTCCACACAAGCATGAGGACCTGAGCTCAGATCAGATGAGATCATATGCATTCAGGGTAGTATGGCCATGGACTATTCTAGTCTTCATGATCTTTTTCATATATATATATATATATATATATATATATATATATATATATATATATATATATATATATATATATATATAGAGAGAGAGAGAGAGAGAGAGAGAGAGAGAAAGAGAGAGAGAATGGGTACACAAGGGCCTCTTGCCACTGCAAATAAACATGTGCCATTTTGTGCATCTGCTTTTAATGGGTTCTGAGGAATCCAGCCAGGACTGTCAGGCTTTGCAAGCAAGTGTCTTTAACTGCTGAGCCATCTCTCCAGCCCCATCTCTTGCTCTGGGTTGTGGCCTGGGGATGCTCTTTTAGAGGACAGTGGCCTTTGCAATATCAAGTCGTAAATTTAGCACTTCCACTTCTACTCCATTTCTGTCCATAGCTCTTGGTTCTTTGTGCCTAAAGAAGAGGTGTGAACTCATTTGGAGCTTGGAGCTGTAGCCAACATACTGACTCAGGCAGTATGCATAATTAATCCCATATCATAGCGAGTTTCATATAGTCCTTGGTAGTTACCTGCTTGTGTTCTCATTACTTACATGAAGCCCCTCCCCCATTAAACCACAAAATTGTCATTCCTAGTGAAAACATAACTGAGTCTAGGAATGTTTACTAGTCTACTCATTTCTTCAACTACTTAAGGCCAACCTGAATGACATATTTAGGGGTGGAAACACTTCTTGTAGTCTAAATGAGATGTGTGTTTAAGTAAGAATCCGTACTTTACTGAATGGTCAATTCCTATACTAAAAGAAGGGGTTCTCCATAAGGAAGTAGAGTGAAATCTGTGGGGACATTCTACCTAACACCTGTGTGTCAGCTAGTTATGAGCTCATGCACGGGTGGTGAGTTGGAAAGGTTAAATCACTTGAAATGAATGTCATTTTGATTTCAAATATGTTACTGGGAACCAAATAGAAATGATGTCTCCTGAATACATCGTGATTGTTGTGGCCTGGTTGCTTTCACACCCTCAGCAAATATTCCTGGTACACATCCCCGGAGCCAGGTACTAGGTACCATGAGCCAGGCAGATTCTGGATAAGTGATTGGTGATTGACTACTGAGCAACATGGTCATTATCTCTGCTCTGTTGGACCTCAGATGTGTGTGGTAAAAGGCCCAAGGAAAGCAAACAAATGAAGTGTTAGATTGAATTGCATGCTGCACAGAAAACAACGCAGGAATTTCTGATGGAGTTGATGGTTTGGGACAGTGATGGTGGTAGGGTGTAGTCTGAAGGAGAGGTCAAGAATGGTGTCTTTGGAGATAATGTTTCTTGAATATTCCCAAGATGAAAATATAGTTTCTTTCCAAGTTAGATTCTTCTTATTATAGCTTTTCTAAATACTTTATTCATCTTTACTTCCACATTTTAAAACTTTTTATTTTCATACATGTACATAATGTATTCTGATCATAATCCCTTCTTATTCCCTTCTTTGTCCTCTTCCTTATCTCCCTTCCACTGAATCTCTTCATTCCAACCAGGCCCTCTTCTATGTTGATGGCTTTGGAAATTTTTTTCCCCTCCCCCATCATCCAGGATGAGCTCAATATCAGGCCAGTCTTGTTCAGGTAATGACAGTCACTGGGAGACTGTAAATGCCACAGCCACTTCATGTCTGCAGAATAGCAATCCATAGCATGCCTCTCCATCCTCTGGCTTTACATCCTTTCCATATATTTCTGCCTTTGAACTAAGGAACATCTTTTTTTCTCAGTTGCTGCATAATAAGCATGCCAGTTGAACATAGGGCAGTTGGTTTCCCTTAAAAAATGGCAGCAAGCAGGCCAAAGGTAAGACCCTATTGCTGAAGAAACAACAGTGTTGTCACACAACCCCCAGAGACCCTGCTAGATCCAGAATGGTAACCAGCTCCCAGATGGTAGCATGTGCAATGCTGGAAGGTGCTACATGAGTTGCCAGAGGAAATTGGTCAATGATATTTGGAGAAAGCAGAGAATACTGATATACAGTACAGACTGATGTCATGAGAATGCTGATCACACTGCTATATGAAAGAGACCAGCAGTGAAAAAAATGCTCATCTGTGTAATAGTGGAGCTAATCCTAGGAGGGTAATCAAATGCTTACTGATTGGCTAAGAGTTCTTCTTAGTGACAAGTAACCCTTAACTGGAACTAGGATCCATGGCAAAATCTATGGGGACCAAGATCTCAGGCTCCTAGGGGAAATTCCCACTACCAGAGAGCTACAGAGAGGCTACACCCACTAGGAGCTAGCCAAAATAGCAATGTTGTCTCATTTAACCTATATTGATCTCACTTTCTGATGGAGATTGTATTTTTCAGAAGGCAGTCAGAGAGCATAGTCAACCCAACTCCAATAAGACACAGATGATGGCCAACAACCCAGCAAGAGATAAACCACCCAGAGCCCATCATCTAGGCCCCAAAAGAAACCTATGAGAATGTGGTGAGAGAAACAAGAGACCTATCATCACAGCAAGTCAGATAACCCAGAATAGGTCATTGAGACAGACACCAATGATATCCCAAACAACCCAAAGCAGAAGTCCAAAGACTTAAGATTCCAACAATAAAGCAGACTTAAAACTCACCCACCATGACTCAGGGAACTGAGCAGAAGAGGGGGCCGAAAGAATGTAAGAGTCATGGTGGGGGAGAATATCCAGAGACATTGCCCCACTCAGCAGCAATACACAAAGGGGGAAGAAAAAAAGTCTGGCTACCTTTGGTACAGTTCATAACCCCCTATCCTATGGACAGATCCAGAATGCGCACCAAGGATGGACCCCAGTGGTTAGGGGATAGAGAGGAGGAAAATGGGGGGACACCTTCACAAGATTTGCTCATACAATGTATATACTTATTCATAATAAAGATATTAAAAAAGAATGGTAGCAAATATATCCCAACTAAAGGAAATTACCTGCAGGATATTGGTGGTACTTTAAAGAAGTTGACTCAGGACTATAGTAGCTATGGTCTATCTCTGCATAGTTATTTCAGAGATAACAGATATTTTCCCCCAATGAAAAGCTACATTGCTTTTAATAATTCAATATATTTACTCTATTATGATGGCTTCTCACTCAAAGAAGTTACCACACAGTTTATGTCAGCTCTTTGCAGGAATTAGTTCTGTGAAAAGAGTATTAATTTAGGTAATGTCTACCTATATCAGAGTTCCCAGCCTCCTCAGAAAACATGATTCAACCATTGTTTTCAAAAGACTGGCCCAATATTGAACTCATCAACATTTCATCCTGGATGTCATCTCTCCAGCCCATCTTTCCTTGTTCTTAATGCTTTCTGGAATTATGGTTTCCTTGTCTATTTACCTTCCCACTTTTCTAGCTATCTTTTTTTTCTCAAACCTGATACATTTTTAAGATGATCCTCAATCGCAACAGAAAGAGAATTTTCAAGACTCCAACCACCATATTTGCCATCTGCTGGCCTTTGCTTACCTGGGGCACCATCTGTGCTTAGTTCTATTGTTTCTTCTTTCAGAGAAGGCTAATCCCTCCACTGTGAGCTCCATCTCTTCTCTCTCCCCTACTAGAGAATATCGCTCCTACCATCACCCCATCCCTCCTGCCTCATCAGTTTTTCATTTTGTTAGAACATAATCATCTTTTCATGTGAAGATAGCTATGTTATTACAAACACATACACAATCATAAATATCTGTAAGCAATGAGAACCAAAGCTTTCTGTGGATTCTGACATTCATGCCAGTGACCCTTCTGGGGTCTTGATGTACATAAACATGCAAAACCAGTTGCCTCTATCCACTGTCTTGTTGAAATCTCCATGATATAAGCTAATAGCAGCTCAAACTTAATTTATCCAACTTGCAATTCTTCATTCTCAGTCACCCCCATCTCAGGTGATATCAGCATCACTCTCTTAACTGCTCAGGGTAGAAGTCTCAATTACCCTTCAACTTTCTCTTTCTCTCATACCTTAGGTACAGTCAGAAAATTCCATTTGCCCCACCTGTAAATGACAGCATGCACTTAACCTGATCAGTTCTCCTCTTCACTATCAGCATCCTGCTATGAGTCTGCTATGAGTCGCTCACTCTTACCTGGCTTCCTTAATTCCATTGCCCCCCTTACCATCTATTTAAAAAAGCAGAGGGACTGCTAAGCACAAGTTACTTCATTTTACGCCCTACCCCCTGAAAACCTCTTATTGTAAAAGCCAAAAAACCAATGACCTACAGAGTCCTACACAGATCAGATGGAACCCCATCAATCCCTGACCTCACTTCCTACTGCTCTTCCCTTCCCTTCACACAAACTGGTGTGCTTCACTTTGGGGGTCTTTATGTTACCATTTTATTTTCAAATATCATTTACTTATTTATTTATTTGGAGGGAGGGAGGGAGGGAGGGAGGGAGAGAGAGCGAGCGAGCCAGGGCCTTTAGCCACTGTAAATGAACTTCTGACACTTGCACCACTTTGTGCATCTGGCTTTCAAGTGATTTAACCACTGAGCCATCTCCAGCCCTGTTGCTGGTTTTGAGAGAGCAATGGAGCTTCTCAAGCCAGTGGCTTTAATTTTGTGTCTTGCAACTCACCAAGAATCGACAAGTGCACACGCTGCAGAAGGGCAAGTTAAGAAAGATTAAGTTTAGGAAAGAAAGAAAAGCAGAAAGTTCCTAAGTTGGAATGGGTCCTGAGTCCATGTGATGACTTGGATTCGGTTTTCTTAAAACCTTGGGGTTGTAGGGTTGGAGAGATGGCTCAGTGGTTAAAGGTGCTTGCTCTCAGCTCCTGATGGCCTGGGTTTGATTCCCCAGTACCCAGGTAAAGCCAGATGCACAAAGTGGCACATGTGTCTGTAGATTGTTTGTGGTGGCAGGAGGCCTTGACATGGCCATTTTCTCTCACTGCTTCTCTCTCTCTCTCCCTCTTTACTTAATAAATAAATAAAAATTAAAACTGTAAAAAAATTAAATAAAAAAATAAAATTAAAAATACCTCGGGGATGTAAATTGGAGGTATTGATTTGGGATGAGATTTACTGGTTAAGCTTAAATGTATACAAAATACCTTGGCTGGTTGGTAGGTCAGGGAGAAGAGTACAGACTCAGAAAAAGCCCACCAGTGGGCAGAAAGCCAGCATAAAATCCTAAAAGGAGCAAGAACCAGGGAGTAACACAGAGGGCTGCCCTGATCACCATCTTGATGAGTCAGGTTCAGACTGAAATTCCTATAGTCTTGTCAAGGCAAGTTGGCATCTACTTTCTTTTGGGCCTGTGTCCCTAACTACCAACCTACTAAAGAAGGCTGCTTTCTCCACATCGATATCATTTACACAGACCTCTGCCTGTAACGCTCTTCCCCTATGGACTACGTGGCTACCTCTTTCATTTGCCTTCTCTACTGTTTCTTAATCAGTGCCAGACTACACCAGTTAGAATTGTATATAATCTCCACTTTGATCTTCCCTCCTTGTTGATTTTATATAGTGTTTGTTACTTTCTAATGTACCATATAAGTTTCCTATTTAAAAACATTTATTTATTTTTTGTCTTTTGTCTGTTCATACTAGAATATGAGTGAGATCTGTAAAATCTGGGTATTTAAAATATTTATAATATTTTATTATTTATTTATTTGAGAGAGAGAGAAAGAGAGAGAGAGAGAGAGAGAGAGAGAGAGAGAGAGAGAGAGAGAGAGAGAATCAGAGATCAGTTGGTTACCCACATAACTTATGGGCCACTCTTGTACCCGGAGGCACTTCTTGTCTGGCTGGTTGATTGTGTGGCTTGCAGAAGCCGCTGTCTGTTAAGACAGTTGATGACATTACTGGCAGCCACCATAGCACTTTCCAGAACTATGGCAGCTAGTCAGCAGGAAGTGACTTCTAGCTCAGTTCCATCTTGATTTCTCACTATCACAGCATGTGGTGACTTAGCAGTAGGGTCTTACCATCTAGTTATGATGGGTAACCAAAAGATTGGCAATAGCTTGCATTTTTTGGGTATATCATGGGCCTCTCTGTCCAAGTCATTTGTGGAGGGGGTACCCCATCCCTGGCACTGGGGTTTACCTGAAGCAACCTATGGCTTCAGGGAGCTTTCTCTATCCCCAACAGGGTACTTCTGCCCCATCTCTTTCTCTCTCCATCTTTTAAAATTATATTTTCAAATTAATTA